>JANJGK010002330.1:2500-75000 GCA_039081455.1 Macrobrachium rosenbergii
TAAAATGCAAGCTGTGTCACTTATGTGCGTGTGAGAAACACTGGCAAACACAGGGAAAATCTGCCTATGCCAATAAACAGATTCAGACATAATATATTACAGGAAAAATGAGAAATGCCACGTGCACCATTTTTAGAGCTCCCATGAAGGTTTCTCCCGACGACAAAAGAGAGGTAGAGTGTGAGAGGAGGTCCTTGCACCAATTCCCTGGGGGCAGCCTCTTGCAAAAGGCACAGTGAAACGGAAGCCTTGTGATGAAGAACCTGAATTCCCAGCAGGAGACGGAGGGCAGCCATAAAAATAATAATGAGGTGGAAATGGAACGGTCTGACTTGTCAAGGAGATGGCTGGTTACAGGAATGACACCAATATTTTCTGTTATTTTTCTTCTCTTCTTCTTCTTTTTCTTCTTCTTCTTCTTCTTTTTCCGAGGATGGAAGTCAAAGGGTACTTGGAGAGAGAGAGAGAGAGAGAGAGAGAGAGAGAGAGAGAGAGAGAGAGAGAGAGAGAGAGAGAGAGAGAGAGAGGGGAGTTACTAGACCAGCTGTTAAGTCAGTACTATCACGGAGATGGCTAGGGACAGGAATGGCTGCAGTATTTTCAGTTATTTTCCTTCTACTTCTTCCGAGGATGGAGGGCAAAGGGTAGCAAGGACACACACATACTGAGAGAGAGAGAGAGAGAGAGAGAGAGAGAGAGAGAGAGAGAGAATCGTTAGACTAGCTCTTAATGCAGTATTATCACAAAATACCTAAAATTGGTGATGGTGACAAGTAAGCTTTGCCAGTTGTATGTCGACTCCATGCAGAAGGGTTAAAAATGGTCACATTTGGAAATTTATAATGAGTAGGGTGATAAACAGGATGTTTTCTTTATGGTGTTACTCAGAAGATGGACCCCATTCATATGGAACAAGCCCACAGGAGCCACTGACTTGAAATTCAAGCTTCCAAAGAATATTCATGCGCAACTTGGATAAATGGGGCGTGCCATATGAACGACAACTGCTAAATAAATTTAAAGTTTTTTTTTTTTTTTTTTTGAAAATTACTACAGAGAAAGATTCTCTGTTTTCACAAAAACTGAACATAAAAATCAATCATAAAAAGATTTTATGATTGCCTGGTGGAAAAAACTAATTGTGCACATGGTGGGCACAAAGAGACAGATAAGAAAAAATAAGGAATTGATATTTGACCCATATTGCCATTGAAAATTTTAATATTTTGTTTTCCCCTGTAGAAGGGTAGGGGAGGGTAGCGCCGTCACTGCATTTCACACGATGCACTGTAGGCATTACTTAAGGTTCTTTGGAGCGTCCCTTCGGCCCTTTTCTGTAGCCCCTTTCATTCCTTTAACTGTACTGCAGTTCATATTCTTTCTTCCATCGTACTTTAAACCCTCTCCCAACAATTGCTTCACAGTACAACCACGAGGTTTTCCTCCTGTTGCACCTTTCAAACCTGTTTACTCTCAGTTTCCCTTTCAGTGCTGAATGACCTCATCATAAGTCCCAGCGCTCTCCTTTTCCCTCGAGGGCAACCAGTTTCGCTGAACAGCTTCCGGTGTATGCAGTAAATGTGCTTCGCTGTCGAACTTAAGTTCCAGAGGTCTTTTATTCCTCACACCGTTGGACTGTGGAACAGCCTCCCTGAGGATGTGCACTTGGAACTCGGGAAGTTCAAGCAAGGATGCAAAGCGTTACTGCTATAATACAATTCAACTTGTATTTTAACATTTAACTTGCATTTTTATTTATCTATTAATTTTTAATTTATCTTTTCTCTAATAATTGATCTCCTCTTTATGTATTTACCATTACCTCCTGTTACTTCTTCCTAATGAGCACCATATTCTCTGGAAGCCTGAATTTCGAGCCAGTGTCCCCTGTGGGACAGTTCCATATGAATAGGGTTCATCTTATGAATAATAATAATAATAATAATAATAATAATAATAATAATAATAATAATAATAATAATTCCATTCCATTGCATTGCATCATTAGCAGAGGATTCGGTTTGGTTGTGTATGACAATCATCAAGATCGAATCGCAACGGATCGTGATGTTTTATTGTCAACCAAGTATTGCCAATTTGGCAACACATTTAGCATTGTATGTTTAGGCACACGTAAAAATACTCACATGTATTATCATTGCCAGAAGCAGTAGGGAATCTGTAATCTCAGTGTATATATACATACTACATTCAATATCATCTCTGCTGCTACATAATTAATATCATTGTTAGGATATTAGTAACTGTATCTGGCTACAGTGGTAGGCGGGAATAGAAGAAGAATAACAGCACACGCCGACGCAGCTCCTCTCTGTATCCTCTTATATACGTTAATTCTGTTCGAGAATACCTTACCATTTTAAAAGAACCTACCGGTATTCATTCAGTACCTTATACTGGGACTTACACCCAAAGAAGATGGCGCAGTGATTATGGGAAAGTGGTAAAAAACTCGAAAGAAAAGTTTTAAGGAAACCCCGCCATCAGCTCAGTGTTTCAAGCGAAGTGAACTGTAAACTTTTCGTAATTTTCAAAGTGATACTGACTTTACAGTTACTCGCAGTGAAGTGTATAAGTGCAGTGTAGTGCATAAAGTGTAGTGTGGCAGTGTTATGCTAAGTTCACACATTCACGTATCAAGGCACGCATGCGCACGCACAGCCGGAATTGGTGAAACTTGCGCATACGCGAGAAAATAGGCCCCGCCCAACTGGATACGTGTCACGGGACGATGTGCGTGATGCATGCGTATTATAGTGCGCCGCAAATGTAAGCACTGCGTAAGGGTGACGTGACGCTGACGAACAAGCGGCGGCGCAGGCAGAAGTAGTGCGTGGCAGAGCACGTAACACCAACGTACGTATACCGTATGTGTTACGTTCTGCGTAACTGAGTTACGCAAACGTCACGTTGGCCCCACGTACTGCGGGGGTTAAACCCCAGCTATATAAAGGCCGGCAGCTGCACATGTGAGCTAGTCAATGCCGTAATACCACAGCGACAAGACATACTACCAACGTGCTGAAGCAACATGGACAACATAGCTGAAATGCGTCAACTCATAGTTATAGCACGTACGGATAGACCAGAATTGTTGCCACTTGTCATCGAGTATGTGCATGTCCTGTTATTGCTGGAGCTTGTAATGATTGCTGCAAAGCACTTGGGGCAGAAAAAAAGGCGCCCAAGGAGGGTGTGGGCGTGGCCGTACCTGCAGAAAAGGATGGAGCAAGGTCATTATGACAACCTGATGGCGGAGTTGTCAACCGAAGCCCCAGAGCTGTACAGAAATTTTACCCGGATTGACAAGGACCTCTTCAATGAAATTGTTGAACGGGTCACACCCCACATTCAGAAGAAAGTGACATTCTGGAGGAAACCCATTGAGCCAGGCCT
Organism: Macrobrachium rosenbergii; assembly: GCA_039081455.1. Taxonomy (NCBI): domain Eukaryota; kingdom Metazoa; phylum Arthropoda; class Malacostraca; order Decapoda; family Palaemonidae; genus Macrobrachium; species Macrobrachium rosenbergii. The sequence goes on from JANJGK010002330.1 coordinate 5,918, forward strand.
ACGTGTTGCTATCACCCTACGCTTCCTCGCTACAGGTGATTCATACAAGAGTCTGCAATATTCGTTCCGGGTAGCCCACAACACCATTAGTCTCATCGTACCAGAGACCTGCAGGGCCATTGTTGCTGCCTTCGGGGATGAGGAACTGCAGGTGCCACAAACACCTGAAGCGTGGCAGGAGGTTGCACGGGGTTTTGAGGAACGGTGGAACTTCCCGCACGTAATTGGAGCTATAGATGGGAAGCACATTAGGCTCCGTAACCCTCCCAAGGGCGGTACGCATTACTTCAACTACAAGAAGTTCTACTCCATGGTATTACTTGCAGTTGCTGATGCTTCATACAAGTTCCTGTACGTCGACATGGGAGCCATTGGGTCAGAGTCAGACGGTGGTGTATTTGCCCAGACCCGACTGGCAGAAATGCTGTTGCAAGAGGAAGCAAATCTTCCCCAACCGGATGCCCTGCCAGGTCAACCTAATGGATCTCCTGTGCCCTACTTCCTATTTGGCGATGATGCCTTCCCCCTGAGGAATTACCTTATGAAGCCCTACCCCAAAAGAGGACTTAGCAAGGAGGAACGGATTTACAACTACAGGTTAAGTAAGGCACGCAGGACGGTGGAGAACGCCTTTGGGATTCTGGCAAACAGATTCCGAGTATTCCACACTGCAATATGCTTGAAGCCTGACCATATAGAGCCATTAGTGATGTCCGCATGTGTTCTGCACAATATGATCATAAGAAGAAATGCACGAAGACAAGAAGGAGATCAGGAGCACCCTGTCACACATGCTGTCATCCCTGGTAGCTGGAGGAGTGACCCGTCCTTAGGAGCAGCCCTTCCAACCGTGACCGGCAACACTGCAACGAGGGATGCAAAGGAACAGCGTAACTTGCTGAAGGAATACTTTTCATCGGCTGAAGGCTCCGTGCACTGGCAGGAGAACATGATTTAGCTCTCATGCATACCTGATTGTTGTAATTACTTAAATGTCTGTTCCTGCATATATTTTGGACTTATTTAAAATTCAATAATGTATCAATTCAGGATTATTTTGCCCTGTGCATTTGTGTACTTTTGTTTGTTTTAGTTGATTTGATAAAAGATATTGTTCAAATCCATGATATATTACTCTCATCAATACTTGGTAAATGGGAAGAGGATAGAGCGGGCCATGACATTGCAAATGCATGTTTAATAAATATGAAACAAACATATATATAAATAAAAGAAAGAACATGTAGTTATTTTGCCCTTTTTAATAATTTCTTAACATGGAATCTATTCTGATATGATAATTCTATCATTTTTGAAAGTACCTTCTCTTAACATTGTTTCTATTCTGATATGATAATTCTATCATTTTTGAAAGTACCTTCTCTTAACATTGTTTTTATTCTGAGGTGATAATTCTATGCTCTTGAAAGTACCTGCTCTTAGCATTTACATTGTTGATATTCTGATATGAAAATTCTATCTTTTTGAAACTACCTTCTCCCCGATATTTGTGACATTTTATATGACTTGCTAATATTTGGCCTGTTGTCATTTTGCTTCTGTGCACATATGTTACATAAAGTATTTTGAACTTATTTCAAAGTCAATAATGAAATGTTAGTGTATTCGGGTTCATTTTGCCTTCTTTATTTGTGTACTTGTATTATAGCTACTTCATTGAATACATGATATTTGAGCAGAGGATAGAGCTAGACATGATATTGCAAAATATATTTATCTAATATAAAATAGAAACATACACATACATAAAAGCAAAAGGAAAAACAACAGTATATACATTAGCTCTGTAAATTGTTAAGGAATGTCGTGTCAAGCGACAGGTTGCTGAGGTCTTTTGGTGTGGATGTCACCAACTGTGCTTGCAGGAGCGCCAGCTGCTGTGCAGTGAGTGCCCGCTGCTGCTGCGATGCCGACAGGCTGGCAGGAACTGCAGGTGCCTGACACTCTGCTGTCACTGCCATGGTGTGGGTCATCATGGCCCTTGACGGCACCGTGGAGCCCTCTTTGGTGGCATGGATGTACCTTTGAATGGCACCAAGCACCTCCATTTTCAGGTGCAGGCCCAGCTGTTCTGACACCTGTGCGCACTCATCCTCGACCTCTTGAAAGAACTTCCTCCAGTAGAGGACGCGGGGGTTACGAGGAGGTGGGTCGACAGTCGTCAGTATATCGTCCCGGAGGGCCTCTGCCCTCGTGAAGGCGACGTCGAACAGCTCGGAAACTTGGTGTTTCCGAGCCTTGGTTGTTGCTCGATCAACCGGAGAGGGCGTGGGCGTCGGTGTCGGGCCACCAGAAGAAACATGAGCAGGCAGGTCCAGAACTTGGGCAGGGAGGGCGGCAGCAGGGAGGGTGGCAGCAGGGAGGGTGGCAGCAGCACAGGCAGCCTGTAAAAAGAGGAGCGACATATATGAGAACATGGTATAAAATGTACATTGAATGCATGGAAACTATGTAATAACATTATATTCAGTAATAATTATGCATGGAAACACATTAAAACAAACATACCATGGGAAGTCCCAACACCTTTGGCTTCCTTTGACGCACAATGTGTGGCTTCAGGAAGTGGAAAATGTTGAGGATCCATTTCTCCCTGTCCGTCAGCCGTCTGCCCGCCCCTTGGCCACTCTTCTCCGCCGTAAGCCGCCCAAAACAACTCCTGAGGGACGTAAACCACGTCCTCAGTTCATGGCCACTCACGGGAGGAACAAGTGACTGGCCCTTCTCTTCGAAGGCCCTCCACACCTTGGCCTTATCCTTGTAGGCTGTGAGGCCCTTGTTATAGATGAACTCGGCCTCGGTCTCCAGCCACTCGCCAACTAGCCTCTCATTTTCCTCCGAGAGGATCACTGACGGGTTCTTCTTGCGGCCTCCTGTAGGGCTATCTCCATCAAGAGTGCTTTCGGTGTCGGCGTCGGCATCCCCCTCGTGGGCGTTGTCGTCGGTGGCGGCGGCGGGGTCGCTCTCGTAGGCGAGGGCAATGTCCTCTTCCTCCTCCTCTGGGTCGCTCTCCATCACGAGCTCGTCGGCCTCGAGCTGCAGCACAACAGCATCGCTGCCTGAAGGGGGACCATCAGCTTCAGGAGGCTTTGCGTAGGGGGCAACTCCAGCTGCCAGGGCTCCTGGAGTTCTCAGGGCCCCTTTCCTGGTCCTCTTCAGCATGGGTCCTTTGGGCATCTTGGCTGCTGCAGTGGACAGCGAAGACGGAGGCGCTGAGGGAGATAGCAACAGGATGCTGGCCGGAGAAGCACTGACCTGGAAGCTCGCCGCCTGCCCCTTTTATCCCAGGTCAAAGCGTTGCCACATCTACGCGGTTGCGGGGGGTGCGGCAGCGTTGCCACGTCTACTCCCACGCCATTCTGACAGCCACTCAGTGCCCTGGGGCAGCGTGTGCCCCCCGGTAACGGCGTGGCAGCTGCGCGGTCAGCCCGCGGGTGGCGCCACGCTGTGCGGGTCGGGCCACGCTACCTGACAGTTGACCTGGCCACCCCCGCAGGGTTTCGAGCAGGTCGAAAGGTTCCTGGCCCCCGGCGCACGGCCAGGTGGTCCGTAACGGTCGCGCCGCATGCTGCCGCATTTACACAGTACTTATGGTACATTTACGTTGTGTTTGCGTTGTTTTTACGTACTCTCTGGCTCCGCCCCGTTCGTGGCCGTGCGTGGGCATGCGTGCCTTGATACGTGAATGTGTGAACGTAGCATTACGGTGTGTATTACATTTAGGGACTTTTATTCATCATTTAATGAGCCCACGGCCCATTTTCATGTCCGTTTCTGCTTCCTAATGTATACCTTCTCAAACACCGTCATCGGGTAACTGATCACACTGTCACACGCACGCACGCACTCTGCGACTCTGCGGGGAGCAGCTGCGGCAGTCATTTCTCCTGCCTTCCTCCTCCACTCCGTGATGTCATCTCCTTCACTGTTACGTCATCACTGACGACACACATCTTACGATGGGCGGCAGAAACAAGAATAAAGATACCACAGGGATTTCTACGCCTCCTCAGGATATCGGAGCTACAAGTATGGATTCTTCTATCAACCCCTCTACCTCTTCAGCCTCAACCAATGATGTTTTAATGCAATTGTTGCAACAACAACAACTGCAACAGCAGCAACTCATGCAGCAACAACAACATTTTATGCAACAACATCAACAAATGGCTCAAATTTTGGCTAATATACAGCAGGGTATTCACACAACTCCCACAACTCCCACTACAAGTGCACCAAAAGCCCAGGTTCACTTACCTGAGAAACTAAAACTGGATGTTTCACTTAGAGGAGCTCAAGAATAGAAGTTAAAATGGAGCGATTATACAACCCTTATTGATTTTCATACATTGCCTCAACCAAAGCAGTTTGCTTCTTTGAGACTTTGCTTAGAAGATGAGGTTTTGCGTGTCTTAGATCACACTTTGGGAGTGAAACCTGATTCAACTCTACCTGTGGACGACGTAATCAACAAAATTATAACCCACATCAAGGAACAGAGGAATAAATCTCTTAGAAGATTGGAATTCACCAATTGCAGGCAACAACCTGGGGAGACCTTCGACAACTTTTGGGTAAGATTGAAGCAAATTGCTGATGATATTGACTTGTGTAAAGGAAGCAGTTGTGTTGATAATCAGCTGAAACATGCAATACATGTCGGTTTAATGGATAATGAAACAGTGCAGCATTTATTAAGAAAGAAAGCCAATACACCATTATCTGACTTCCTGACTGTTGTTCGTTCTCGTGAAGCAGCACAAAGGACTTCAAGTGCCATACAAGTGGAGTATCAACCAGCTAAAGGCACAATGAATGCAATTTCAACATACAAGAAGAGTATGAAGAAACAAAATCATCGAAACAAGCAAGAAGCCTCATCAAATAAGAAAGCAACCCCAGAAGAAGAATTGCAGAAGAAAACAAACACGGGCCAATCTTGTTATTGGTGCACAGGTGATCGTCACCCTAAAAACAAGTGCCCAGCAAAGGACGCAAAGTGCACAACATGCAACAAAAAAGGACATTTCACAAAGATCTGCTTCAAGTCCCAGCAAAGCAATTCAAGAGGACATCCATCTAACCAAAAGGGCAATCAAAATCAAGGGATCATATCAAGTTTAAAATCCGAGGCTAATGTCAGAGCCATCAATGCTGGAAAAATAGGACCACCTTGTCCTGTGATTCCATTACAAATAGTATTCGGGAACAAGCATGGACTATTAGATGTAATTCCAGACACAGGATCAGACACAACTGTTATAGGTAGACAACACTTACAAAGCTTGGGAATTCAACTAAAAGATTTGGACTTGTCTGATACCCTGAGACTACGAAACCCTGACGACAGCGATTTCAACGGTAATGTCCTGGGATCTATGCAAGCTACTATGACGTATGGGAATGAGAGCACGACTGGATGGATAAATGTCATGTCCAATCTCTCCCGACCTCTGTTATCATGGTCTCACGCTCAAGCCCTTCGGATTGTACCACAGGAATTTCCTCAACAATTACTGAAGAAGAGTGAACAAGGTCAAATAAAGCACATATCTCAAAACAACTCCCTGCCGCAGCCGTCCTCATCTCCAGGATCGCCGTCAAGAAAGTCTTCAGCAGACATCAAGAGTGAACTTCTTCAGCAATTTCCCGATGTGTTAGTAACAAAGGATGACCTTAAGAATGGCATCATACTTAAAAAAATGTCTGATTCGCCTATGAAAATACATCTCAGGGAAAACGCAAAGCCATTTGCCATTCATACCGCAAGACAAGTGCCATACTCTTGGCAAGAAGACGTCAAGAACAAACTAGAAGCACTGGTCACTCAAGGTATTATAGCACCAGCAGGAGATCAGCCATCTGTATGGTGCCATCCTATGGTTGCAGTTCCCAAACCAAAAGGAGGTGTACGGATCACCGTAGACATGACGAAACTTAATACTCAAGTGGATCATCCAGCCCACCCCTCACTGACGCCACAGGAAGCCATGAGGCGTATCGATCGAAAAGCAAAATATTTTACAACATTTGACGCACTACATGGCTACTGGCAAATACCACTGGCGGAAGAAGACCGTCACCTTACAACATTCATCTCGCCACTAGGACGCTTCACATTTTGTCGAGGACCAATGGGCCTTTGCTCAACTGGTGATGAATATAACCGTCGAGGTGACGAAGCTTTGTCAGGAATACCTAACCTCGCTAAAGTTGTCGATGATATCATCATATGGGATGACGACCTTGAAAGTCATTGCCAACGTATCAAAGACGTTTTGAACCGATGTCGTGCTCATGGAATAACTTTGAATGCTGAGAAAATGTGCATTGCTTCTCCCAGTGTATCATTTTGCGGATATACCATTTCTGAGACAGGTATAGCAGCTAACAAAGATAAAATAAAAGCAATCACTGAGTTCCCTACACCAACTAATATCACAGACTTAAGGTCATTCATGGGACTCGTAAATCAATTGGCTGAATTCACTCCAGACATCGCTTCATCCACACAAGTTCTTCGACCACTTATGAGCCCAAAGAATTCATTTATATGGACATCAGATCATAACGCAACTTTTCTAAAGACGAAGAAAGCACTTGCAGAACCCACCATATTGGCGCATTTCGACCATACTCTACCAACGGTGCTAGAGACGGACGCATCAAGACTCAACGGTATTGGTTACGGCCTCTTACAAGAACATGCAGGTGTATGGCGTTTGGTCCAATGTGGATCACGTTTTTTGGCAGATGTGGAAAGCAGGTACAGTACAATCGAATTGGAAATGCTTGCAGTAGTGTGGGCCATGAAGAAATGCAAATATTATCTCCTAGGTCTAGCACAATTTAGTCACGTAACTGACCATAAACCACTGATTCCACTACTAAACTCATATACTTTGGACTGTATCGAAAATCCAAGACTACAGAGACTACGATAGAAAATTTCAGGATACGTCTTCACTAGTACGTGGCGCAAGGGCAAAGACCTCTGCATACCAGATGCTCTTTCACGTGCCCCAGTGGACACACCTACAGAAGACGACGTAACCCTGGGAAATGAGATAAGTATGTGCATCAGAAGTGCCGTAATACGCAGCATCGCCACTATAAGAAACCTCTCTATCTCTGCAGGACCAGTTACAACTACTCAAGACATTTCATCTAGTGACCCCATCCTGGAAGAAATACGCCGTGCAGCACTCACTGACAAAACCTACAAACAGATCATTGAACAAGTGATAACAGGATTCCCCCCCTCAAACAAGGCACTTCCAGAAGATCTATTACCTTACTGGAAAGTACGTGACCAATTATCTTTAGATGGGAACCTCATATTATATGGTGCAAGAATCCTAGTGCCACAAAACCTTCGACGACAGGTTTTGACGAGACTTCACGACAGTCATCGTGGTACTGAAGCAACCAAACGACGAGCAAGACAAACCGTATGGTGGCCAAGTATCAATAATGACATCTCTAATGTAGTTCGCACATGTGAGGCATGTCAGGTCGTGCTCCCAAGTCAACAAAAAGAACCATACCTCATCAATACTGACACACCCTCCAGAACGTTTGAGTCCGTGTCTGCAGATTTCTTCAGTGTTGCTGGTAGGGCTTACCTCGTCTATGTTGACAGATACTCAGGATGGCCAGCAGTCGGTCATTGTGGAAATGATACTACAATGTCCAAAACTATTCAACTTTTCAGGACTTTCTTCAGGGATTTGGGTGTACCCATCAGACTCAGAACGGACGGAGGACCCCAATTCACAAGCCATGACTTCGCCGATTTTCTGAAATGCTGGGGAGTTGACCATGACTTATCCACCCCACATTACCCACAGTCAAATGGACATGCAGAATCTGATGTGAAGGCTATCAAACACCTCATAACGAAAGTCTCAAGTAATGGAGATATCAGGAACTGCGAAGCATTTGATCGTGGATTACTAGAACTAAGAAATACACCTAAACCTGATGGTCGGAGCCCAGCACAAATCCTATACGGAAAACCCCTTCGTTCATGCGTGCCTGCACATGCAAAGTCTTTTGCACCTGAATGGCAGAAGAGAACTATTGATGGTGATCAACGAGCAGCAGAACAATTCAAGAATTCTGTTGACAGATACAACAAACATGCCAAACCTCTACCCCCTATTCCTATCGGAGCAACCATTAGGATCCAAGACCCTATTTCAAAACGTTGGGACAAAGTTGGTACAGTTATGAGTAAAGGAAGGAATCGAGACTACCTGATAAAAACGGCAGCACGAGGAGTACTCTGGCGCAACCGCAGATTTCTACGTACCATCCCTACACTTGCCATACAGCATCAGGATGACAGTCCCATTCAATCCTCTCCAGCATCAGCACAGTCAACCAAAACTATCCATCAACAAGTACGGCGATCACAAAGACTGGCTCATCGTCCATAAAACCTTTATGAACGCCAAGGGGAAGGGAAGTGTATGACAGTCATCAAGATCGAATCACAATGGATCGTGATGTTTTATTGTCAACCAAGTATTGCCAATTTGGCAACACATTTAGCATTGTATGTTTAGGCACACGTAAAAATACTCACATGTATTATCATTGCCAGAAGCAGTAGGGAATCTGTAATCTCAGTGTATATATACATACTACATTCAATATCATCTCTGCTGCTACATAATTAATATCATTGTTAGGATATTAGTAACTGTATCTGGCTACAGTGGTAGGCGGGAATAGAAGAAGAATAACAGCACACGCCGACACAGCTCCTCTCTGTATCCTCTTGTATACGTTAATTCTGTTCGAGAATACATTACCATTTTAAAAGAACCTACCGGTATTCATTCAGTACCTTATACTGGGACTTACACCCAAAGAAGAGGTTGTCCTTTTTTAATTAAAGGAAATAAACCTCCTGAAATTATGGAGCCTGAAAATATAAAAGGCCTTATAAAGAATGAAGCCCTTGGCTAAATATCGAGTAACCTTCTCCTGTTAAGTCTAATTACTGATCAACGAACTCTTGCTGATTTGTGTCTCTCTCTGAAGATATTTCATGAAAGTGACTCACCTTCGTTTGCGGAATTCTTGATTGGCAATTATTGCGGGGAGAGAGACAGAGAGAGACTGTATTCATTCTCATTTCTGGTATACAAACGAGGTTTAAAAGTATTGATGCGCTTATACAGTTATGATGTTTATTTGAACATTGGTATTATCCGTATCTCTCTCTCTCTCTCTCTCTCTCTCTCTCTCTCTAGCATATTAGAATACTCTCCCTCTCTCTGTCCCCGACTTCTCTCTCTCTCTCTCTCTCTCTCATATTAGAATACTCTCTCTCTCTCTCTCTCTCTCTCTCTCTCTCTCTCTCTCTCTCTCTCTCTCTCTCTCTCTCATATTAGAATACTCTCTCTCTCTCTCTCTCTCTCTCTCTCTCTCTCTCTCTCTCTCTCTGTCCATGGATAACCTGATGTAGCGACTGTGGGAGTACTCAACCACTCCCCCTGTTTTCCTCAACTGGTCACACTAGAAAGAATATTGCATTAAAGCTCAGATAGAAATATTGAAACCAAGACACAAACAGAGATAACCCAAGAAAAGTTAAAATGAAAGCACACATGTGCGAAATGCAATGTAAACATGTGGTGCGTAGACTACAAAGAGACATGCGCATCAAAGCTAGGCAGTCTCAGTGTTTGTCTCTCTTGTGAACAAGAACAGGAGACAGGGAAGCTGAGGAGGGAATTAGATGAAATATCAAAGGAACTAAAGGAGCTGACAAAGGATAAACTTGAAGGCAAGATGTCACGTTAAGTGATGGTTTTGCGGGAACTGCTGGTTCCCCGCTCGTTCCCTTTTGTGGATTGCTGCCTCCTTACCTTCAAGTTTTTTTTGTTTTGATGTTCTCGTCGGTGAGCTGCCGTTTTTCTTTCGTCAGTCGGGTCTGGTAGGGCAGCGAAAGTAGCGGCAGTGGCAGCAGCAGCAGGCAGTTTTTGGAGTCGACGCTGGTCGAGTTCATGAGCAGCAAATTGGAGCACGCACGACGTAGAGGTGGAGTGTGACCATGAGTAGTCGTGTGACCACGAGCTGCTCATCTTTGATGACAGCGTGAGGCTGTCCTGACGTCTCCATCGGGGTATTCTGGTTGGTGGGTTCTTGTCCCTGTTGCGCAGCTGAGGGCTGTCTTGGTGCCCCGATGGAGGACGTATGTTTGTTTTTTTTTTTTCTGCCTGCTGTTGTTTATTTTTGCCTTTTTTTTAAAGCTACTTTTTGTTTATGAAGTTAATTGTTTATTTAACTTGTTTTTGTTTAGTGCTGCCTTTTGGCTTTTTTTGTATTTATGGTTTTTATCTTTTTACCAGACCTGACTCACTTGTAAATACTTGCCTTAATAAATTAATATTAAGCTTACTGTATTGTTTTTGTTGTTTTCTCCTCCTTTGTTTGTTGCATCTGCCGTCAGTCATGACAGCCCCATCCTGAGTATGTTAAAGAACCTGCATAACGGCCCACTCGGTTCGTTACACAAGAGAAGAGGAGACAGGATGGAAAAGGAAATTGGAGACCTAAGAAGAGAAGTATAGACCTTAGGAAAGAGAAACAGGAAATGAACAACGACACAGTAGAAAACGGAAAGAGTATAGCGGAAATTACAATACAATAAGTCAAGACCAGAAGCAGAAATGAAACAGAAACAAACACCAGGCTAGGTATAGAGAAAGAAACTTTCAAGCAAAAAAATTATGAATTCAAGAGAGCTGTTGGCAGAAGAATGATAGCAGTCAGACAACATAATTGTCCCCCAAAAGGAATAAACACATCAAATTAATTTGCTTTGCTGTCAGAATTAGAAGAGGAAACAACTTTAATTGGAGACTCGTTTGTAAAAGACCAGGGGTCAAATTTTGTGGCGGAAAAAATAAAAATATGAGAAAAAATCATTCCCACCCAGGGGGAGGAACAAAGAAGATATCCGAGGTAGTGAAGAAAATCAAAGTGAAAAGTTGAAAAAGTGCAGTTACAGTGCAAGGAGGAGGAAACGACTTATTTCTAAAAGATGGAAGAACTGGCCAGACAGACGGTCTTTTAACTGACATGAGGAATGTTGTAGAAAACATCCATGAGAAAACCGATAATGGCATTCTTGTAGGACTTCTGCCCAGAACCAATGTAAGCCACTACTCCCTCAGCAAGGCAGTTGGAGTTAATGACAGACTGGAGCGAATATGCCAAGAAAAAGGTGTTAGGTTTTTAAACTTTTGGGAACAAAAAACAATATAAAAGAGATGGAACTCACTTGACTTTGGAAGGAGCAAAACTACTAGGAAACCTTCTTAACGAAAACCCCTTGAAACACCTCAGTGAACCGAACATTCAAGGGGAGAAGTCAGAAAGCTCCCAGAATTTGGTTAGTAATAGAACTGCAGGAAACAGTGAAAATAAGGGAAACGAATAAAGCCACCGAGGACAAAAGAGAAGATAGAAAAGTACCTCAGAATGGCGCAGTTTAACGCACAATCTATTCGGAAAAAAGTAGATCTCTTCAAAGCATTGATAGCAAGTGAAGAACTAGATATAACAGGTATCACAGAAACATGGATACAAGAGGCAACAAGAGACTTTGTAGGAGAGTGCCAAATAGCAGGATACAAATTGTTCAAAAAAGATAGACCCAATGAAAAAGGTGGAGGCATTATGTTATATGTTAAGAACCAGCTCAGTCCAATAGAGTAAAATTACAACCACGCAAGAAGTAATTGGCATCAATATAAGCAGTTTAGGGAAGAAGCTAACTCTAATACTAGTGTACAGACCTCCCCACCAACCACAAATGTCCGGCGAAGATTTGTATGCATTATTAGGACAAGAAATAAACAGCAAACTCTGCATAATAGTGTCAAAAATGTCCGCCAAAATGCCAAAAATTGATGTTTAAGCTCATATATGAGGCTAAAGATTGGGTAATACATGGATTTGGGGTAACTTCACCCTGATCAGTGCATTTTTTGTAGATTAGAAATCAATTAATCCCCAGTTAATTAATTTTCATCCTCATTTAGGAAAAAAAGGGTAATAAGCTTAATGTAAAAGTGTAATAGTGTAGTGTCAGTGTACTACCAGGGCAGACTGGTTGACACTATAGCTGTGAAACTCAGCATGGGGTTCAGTGCTAGCCAGTGACAGAGATTTGTTATTAGTTTCCCAAATGCTGTTTAGCTAGCCCCACTTCAAAGTTAAACAGCTGCACCTGAATTGACAGGATGTGCCAGTGCAGGAGAGCCGAGCCAAGGAAGATGGGGCTTTAGTCCTCTAGGTGGTGTACAGATCACACGGGAATTAAATAGCACTGGATGAATGATCGGGCTAGGGGTAGGATTATGACATATCTGAGCCTAGTTGTATCCCATATCTGAAAGTGCATATATGTTATATAGGTGGTAAAAGGATAAACCATCAGCCTATAGAGGAAAAGCAATTGCAGGACAATCTTGGAGGTCAACGTCTTTCCTGAAGGGAAATAGTATGACTAACTGGAAGCTTTGTTGCTTGTGCCAAGAGGATACACATGAAAGAGTAATTGATGCATCTGGTGCTGGCTATGTTACCCTTGCTACAAACATTCCTGAATTCTATAAGTTAAATGCAATGCCTATACCATTTCATCCCAAAAGTCTTGATGAAGGTGATGGAATTCTGCAGACCTTTGAAAATAACAAAGCAACATATCATGAATCATGTATGCTGAAGTTCAAAACAACAAAACTAGAAAGGAAAAGGAAGTCATCGTGTAAGACAAAAGAAGATGATGCCCCATCAGCAAAATTCACTTGTAGTAGACAGAAGGCAGATGAAGAAGATGCAGAAGAATCTAAGACTGAGAAAGAAGGAATATGCTTTATTTGTGACCAACCAGCACCAATCAAAAATTTATGATTGGCCATGACATTGCCTTTACATGAAAAACTGCAACGATGTGCCACCAACCTACTAGATGAGAAACTTTTGGCCAAGCTTAGTGCTGGAGATATTGTTTCTCAGGACCATATGTATCACCCTTCTTGTCTGACAGGCGTGTATAACAGGGAAAGGCCTGGCTAAATTCCCAGAAAATTGGAGATGATTATGTGCAGTACAGACAAGAGGCATGTGCCCATGCTTTTGCTGAGCTTGAGATGTACATAAGAGATAAGCAGTTGACTACAGATGGGTGCTGCTATTTTACAATGGTAGAACTTTATGATTTGTACAAACAAAGACTGGAACTGCTAAATGTTGATGCTTCCTTTGTGCACTGAACACGGTTGAAAGAACAGATACTTGCCCGCATCCCAGAACTGGAGGACTTTAAAAAAGGAAGAGAAATTTGGTTTGCCTACAAAACGAAAATGGGAGAAGCCCTAGCCACGGCATGTGACTACAATGATGCACCAGTCGTGGCCAAAGCAGCTAAGATACTGAGGAAACAGATGTTTGAGCATGAGATAGAATTTGATGGAACCTTAACAGCAGACACTAGAAGAGAATCTGTGCCACCAAGTTTGTTGGAATTTATAAGTGTGCTACAAAACGGTGGCGATATAAAATCCCAACTTAAATATAGAACATCATCTTCTGATCTAGCTTTAGCGCAACTTTTGCACTCCAACTCGAAAGAATCCAGCACCTTCAACATTCTCCAGGCATTCCAAGTCAAGAGAACCTCCGTTTCCAATATATATTGGTTTCCTGGTCTTTGCAAAAACCAGGAAGCGTCAGTTAATTGATACATTCCATCACCATGGAATCAGCATCAGCTATGATAGGATTCTGGAATTGACTAAAGGGTTAGGAGAAACAGTTGTAACAAGGGCTGTGGAGGAAGAAGTAGTTTGTCCCATTACACCAAGAAAAGGACTCTTTACAACTTGTGCTGTTGACAATCTGTACCATAATCCAAGTGCCACAACTGCACAAACATCCTTCCATGGGACAGGCATATCTTTGTTTCACCATCCGAGCACTGATGAAAAGGCTGAGGACAGAAACTTGGCCCAAATCATCCAAAGTAGAACAAAAACCGGGAATACATAGACTCACTGATAACCACTCAACAACCCTACAACAAACATTTGTGTCATTTTCAAGTAAAGGAATCAAGTGTGTAGAAACAAAAAAAACTGTAGTGTGATATACCAAGCACTGTGGATTTATTATGGGACTGATCATGCATTAAGGAAGTTAAGGTTAGAACACTTGCGTTACGTTACATTCATTTAGCAGGATTAAGCAGGTATACGTGAACCTGAGCTTTTGAGGAGACAACATGAAGCAACAGAAATTCCAGGGTAACAATGGTCTTCACAGAGAGTGTTACTGTAAAGCTTTGTGCATATTTCAAGTTAAAGGAAACGTGAATTGCGCCATGGAACTGTATTACACCATTAATATTCTCATTTGATGCCCATTCCCTTATTGTACTCTGCTTAGTGACATGACTCATCGAAGAGAGAGAGAGAGAGAGAGTATGTAGGGTAGGTGTCTGGGTGTGTGAAACAATATAAGAATTCCATAAACTACTACTGTTACTACTGCTACTACCAACATTTGAGCCTTCATTCATAAAGTATATAGGTGGGGTGTCTAGTAAAGTATGTCAACCTATAGTATCAATGAGTGGGAAGGCCTTTAGTAATGACGTTATACTAGCCTCTATCTACAGTACAAGCCTGCTAGATTTAGCTAAGTTTCCCTTTAAATTTCTTTGATTTACTCTGATAAGTGCCTTAATTATGAACATTACACATCACTGCATACTTTTGCCAGTTAGGCTGTGGCTTCAAATAGCTATTTCCAAAATACGATCCATATCTGATTGTTTAGTAAGATTTTATCGACGAAAATCAATTAGACACGGCCCTGAAATGCACAGTAGTGTTTTCACAATTGAAGACACTACCTCAATCCCTGAACCAGCCATTAAATATGAAAGGGCAGAACCGCTTGACAAAATAATATTTAAAGAAGAAGACGTTAAAAACAAAATAGAAAAACTAAACAAGTTCAAATTTCCTGGCCCGGATGGGATTCATCCAAGAGAAATTAAAGAGTTGAAAGAGGAGATAGTTCCTTACCTATATAAACTCTTCAGAAAAACTGCAAAACAACGGAAGGCACCAAGAGGATGGAAACTAGGTAATGTGGCCCAAGTTTACAAAAAAAAATCTCCAAGAGAAGAGCCAGGAAATTATAGACCAATCTGTTTAACGTCAGTCCCTTGCGAGAATTTTGAGTCCATAATTGCAGATAAATTTCTGGATCACATTCATAGAAACAACCTGTTGTTAAACAGTCAACACGGCTTCAGACAAAACAGATCCTGCCTTTCAAACCTCTTGGAGTTTTTTCGTAACACGCTTGGTATTTACGACAGTAGCGGAGCAATAGATATACTCTACTTAGATTCCCAAAAGGCCTTTGACAAAGTTCCACACAAGAAACTAATGACAAAAGTTAGAACTTTAGGAACCGTAGGAGAAATAGCAGACTGGATCGAAGACTGGCTAATAGAAAACAGAGAGTCGTAATAAATAGTGAAGAATCAGAATGGGCAGATGTGACAAAAGGAGTTCCTCGCGGTTCTGTCCTTGGCCCGCTCTTGTTTTTTATTTAAATTAATGACACATATAGGCTTAACTAGCAGGATAGCCAAATTTGCAGATGACGCCAAACTAGGCGTAAATGCAGCAGACCCAGATACAGTGGAAAGTTTAAGAAATGATCTAAGGAAAATAGAGTGGTCAAAAAGATGGCAAATGCCTTTTAACTTGGATAAGTGTAAAGCGTTATAAATAGGAACAAACAACCCTCATTCCAACTACATGCTGCTTGGGAATGACATAAATAGTGTAGAACAAGACAAGGACCTTGGAGTCATTATTACCAAGGGCTTAAAATCCACAAAACAGTGTACAAAAGCTGAAAAGAAGGCACGGAAACTGGTGGGATACATAAATAGGCAGTTCAAATACAGAAACAAGGAAACGTTGCACTACACATCCATAGTTAGACCTCATCTTGAATATGCAGTGCAGTTTTGGTCACCAACACTAAGAAAGGACATGAATAGTTTAGAAGGGGTACAAGCAAGAGCCACAAAGTTAATTCCATCCATCAGGTTACCAAAGACGACTAGAGAGCCTGAACATGTATGTCTTAGAAACACGACGATATTGAGGACAATTCATAGAAACATTCAAAATACTGAAAAGGCATAACAAAAGAAGACAGTAACCTCTTCACATTAAACGAAAACCAGACAAGAAATAATGGATGGAAACTAGAACTGAAGAGATACAACACATCTCATTGTGGGAAGTTCTTCACATACAAGATATGTGACACATGGAATAAACTGCCACCAGAAGTTGTCAACAGCAACAGTGTGGAAGAGTTGAAAAGAAAGCTAGACAAAATCATTAGAACACTGTGAATGAACAGTAAAACCTTCCCCAAGAGATAAATGAGCACATGATGTCTCCTTGTAACTCTCTCTCTCTCTCTCTCTCTCTCTCTCTCTCTCTCTCTCTCTTGCATATTAGAATACTCACTCTCTCTCTCTCGCATATTAGAATACTCTCTCTCTCTCTCTCTCTCATATTATAATACTCTCTCTCTCTCTCTCTCTCTCTCTCTCTCTCTCTCTCTCTCTCTCTCTCTCTCTCTCTCTCTCTCTCTCTCTCTCTCTCTCTCGGCCTGAGCCTGTTTGTCAATTTAAGAATGCCAGTATGTGACTTTTGTTTTTTGACCCTGTGAAATCTCGCTGCCTCCTCTTTGTGCTTAAAGATACAAACAAAGAACAGTATATACTGTAATATGTTAGCGACAAGGTGAATGGTACGAAACGGAGTTACCTATAAATGAGTTATTCTGCGAACATTAATAACAAGTAAAAAATGCGCCGAAGTTTCTTCGGCGCAGTCGAGTTTTCCGTACAGCACATAATGCTGTATGAAACTCTCAGCCACGGCCCATGAAACTCTCATCCGCGGACCATGAAACTTTCAGCCACGTGCCATTGGTGGTAGCCTTTGTTGTTGGCACCTATAGCGGTGCCAGACGCACGATAATCGGTAAATTTTGACCCTAAATAAAATAAAAAAAATACTGAAGCTTGAGGGCTGCAATTTGGTACGTTTGATGATTGAGGGTGGATGATCAACATACCAATTTGCAGCCCTCTAGCCTCAGTAGTTTTTAAAATCTGAGGGCGGAGAGAAAAAGTGTGGACGGACAGACAAGTATCCTTCCCTACAGTTTTCTTTCACAGAAAACTAAAAATTAAGAAACTGTCGTTACCACAAATATTGGGAATAGAATAAGATATAGAATTTAAGCCAAAGACATTAAGTATAATTTAGTGTTTTTTCTTTATCTATCTATCACTCTATCATTTACATATTCTCTCACAAAATTCTCACCATCATTGCCTACAGTCATTTTTTCTTCGGAATTCAAGAGACCCTATATCAACAAAGGCTTATAAATGAGAATTAGACAAGTATTTAATTTTCGATGATAATTATACAAAGTAACTAGGAACTTCCCAATAAAGACTGAGAGAGAGAGAGAGAGAAAGGAACAATATTGAACGTCAACAGGAAGACTCAAGTTTCTATCACCAAAACTGAGAAAAAAAGTAAAAACGAAAAACCGGAGAATTTTCGTTTCGAAAAAAGAGGGAAGGAATTTGTTCTGGCAACAACAAATTCGATTAGAAAAAAATAGAAAATTTTGGCTTTGTGGAGAGTGGACTCTTTTCCAGGAAGCGGAGGGACACTGAATACTACTACCGCGGCAGACGTCTGCCGAAATATTTACCGTTTTTTGTTTATGTTTTGTCTATATCATAATATTTCTTATGTTCTTGTTTATATCTATAATATTTTGTTGATGTTTATGATATTTCGTTTATGTTTTGTTTACATTTATGATATTTACCGTCTTTTTTTTTTATTTATATTTCGTTGAAGTTTTGGTTTGCATTTATATTTACCATCTTTTGTCTATGATTTTATGTTCATCCAGAAGGACTGGTACTAAACACGGACCCTATCCTGCATGCCGAACCAGAATGGCGCAGTAGTAGTCTTCAGTTTTACCTAGTAGACAGCAATGGCATAAGCCTTTATGCATGTATCGCTGACAAATTAGCTAACAGTAAATATTATACAATTATAATCGTACTTACTCATTTAATCAATGTTATTCCTGCAAATGAGTAGTGCATAGTCCTGGTGTAGTCGTAACTAGCCATTTTTTCTAATCTGTGGAAGACATTACTATTTTTGATCACCTACAGCGAATATCAAGTTTAAAATCACTTCATAGGATTCTAACCAAAAACGGCTTGTATGACATCGAAGCCACGTTCACTAATCATTAGTTCACAGCAAACACTTGTTCGCTTTGAAATGTTATGTCTGGACTGGACGTTGAAATGTGCTTTCATTGTTACCGTAAATTATATTAATCAGTTACTTCACGGTCACCTACACA
This sequence comes from Macrobrachium rosenbergii, assembly GCA_039081455.1. Classification (NCBI taxonomy): domain Eukaryota; kingdom Metazoa; phylum Arthropoda; class Malacostraca; order Decapoda; family Palaemonidae; genus Macrobrachium; species Macrobrachium rosenbergii. The sequence continues at coordinate 24,476 of JANJGK010002330.1, forward strand.
GGTGGGCTGGTACTTGGATCATCGAAACTTCTGATCAACTAGCGATAAAAGAACCCGTGTAGGAGACTGCTTAGCCAACGTTTGTCTTATGGAGACTGCTAAATACCCCTAAGTACCCCTTGACGCGTAGTGTTCTCTGTCCTGTGTTGGAGGTGACGATACTGAATGGAAACACTGACAAGTAAGTGAGCATGACCCACTTTTCCTTATCATTGCTAATCGTAACGACTAATTTCCATACATCATCAGTCCTCACGAAATTTGCAGAGACGACAATGACCATCAGTAAGCAACAGGAACTTCAAATAATCCTAATTCTCGACAAAGGAGGCCAACGGACAAACAAACTCACGACAGCCAGAGATGAACTGAGGTCCCATTTCAGCCGAATTCAGCTCCGTTTGAGATCATATACTCGTACATTTGTGAATAATCACGAAGGAGCAGCAGCGGTCGAAGTGCAGAGGAAAAGGAATTATCCACTGCCAAGTGACACATTCTGCTGTTTATAAACGGTTGGCTTTATTCTGATCTCGTGAGGAGAACCTCCTCTGGTTACTCTTAATGGAATGGTAGATGGATTCTAGCAAAGTGATGTGGGCCCTTTGCGAGTCTTCTTATTTATGTAAGTAACGTTGTCCTTTCCCTTTTCATGACTCTCCTGTTCAATAAATGATTTCATGCACTCCCTCTATACATATGATTGGTATGTATATATATATATATATATATATATATATATATATATATATATATATATATATATATATATATATATATATATATATATATATATATATATATATATATATATATATATATATATATATATATATAAAATTTCGGTAGATGAAACCTATTCACATGGAACAAGCCCACTACAGGGGCCATTGACTTGAAATTCAAGCTTGCAAAGAATGTTGGTTTCAACCTCCCACCTCAGACCCCACACTGCAGCAGTAACTGATCATGATACAGACCCAGTGATTTTTTCATCGCCCTGGGGGAGGCGCGAACTCGAGACATCTGAGCGGCATGCCACGACACTGGCGACCACACCAGCGGACCACTAAATGCATATAATTAGAGGGAGTGCGTGAAAGCATTTATTGAACAGGAGAGTCATGAAAAGGGAAAGGACAACATTACTTGTATAAAAAAAAAAGGGACTCGCAAAGGGCCCACATCACTTTTGCTAGAACCCATCTACCATTCCATTAACAGTAGCAAAAGAAGGTTCTCCTCACGAGATCAGAATATAGCCAACTGTTTAAAAACAGCAGAATGTATCACTTGGCAGTGAATAATTCCTTTTCCTCTGCATTTCGACCGCTGCTGCTCCTTCGTGAATATTCACAAATGCATATGATCTCAAACGGAACTGAATTCGGCTGAAATGGGACCCAGTTGCTCTCTGGCAGTCGTGTTTATTTGTTTGTCCTTTTCCTCGTTTGTCGAGAGTTAGAATTGTTTGGAGTTCCTGTTGCTTAGTGATGATCATTGTTGTCTGCAAATTTCGTGAGGGCTGATGATGTATGAAATTAGTCGTTACGATCAGCAATGAGAAGAAAAGTGGGTCATGCTCATTTAATTGTCAGTGTTTCCATTCAGTATCGTCACCTCCAACACGGGACAGAGAACAACAAACATAAAGAGGTATGTAGTTGTAACGACCCGAGTGGGTCGTTATGCAGGTTCTTTAATATACTCAGGACGGGGCTGCCATGACTGACGGCAGATGCAACAAACAAAGGAGGGGAAAACAACAAAAACAATAAAATGAGCTTAATATTAATTTATTTATAATATTTACAAGTGAGTCAGGTCTGGCAAAAAGATAAAAACCCTAAATACAAGAAAAACCAAAAGGCAGCACTAAACAAAATCAAGTTAAATAAACAAAAAAAGTAGCTTTAAAAAAAAAGGCAAAAATAAACAACAGCAGGCAGAAAAAAAAAAATACCAAACATACGTCCTCCATCGGGTCACCAAGACAGCCCTCAGCTGCACAACAGGGACAAGACCCCACAAACCAGAATACCCCGATGGAGACGTCAGGACAGCCTCACGCTGTCATCAAAGATGAGCAGCTCGTGGTCACACGACTACTCATGGTCACACTCCACCTCTACGACGTGCTCCACTTCGTAGGCGTGCTCCAATTTGCTGCTCAAAAACTCGACCAACGTCGACTCCAAAAACTGCCTGCTGCTGCTGCCACAGCCGCTACCTTCGCTGCCCAACCAGACCCGACTGAAGAAAGAAAAACGGCAGCTCACTGACGAAAACATCAAAACATAAAAAAAACTTGAAGGTAAGGAGGCAGCAATCCACAAAAGGGAACGAGCGGGGAACCAGCAGTTCCCGCAAAACCATCACTTAACGTGACACCTCCCCACCTAAAAGAAAAAAAAAAAAGATTATTTTTTTTTTTTACACTCATGATCCCCTCCAATGCCGTAACAACCCCGCCAGCCAAAACAGAGCCATCCTGTCACGGTCGCCATTGTAACGACCCGAGTGGGTCGTTATGCAGGTTCTTTAATATACTCAGGACGGGGCTGTCATGACTGACGGCAGATGCAACAAACAAAGGAGGGGAAAACAACAAAAACAATAAAATGAGCTTAATATTAATTTATTTATAATATTTACAAGTGAGTCAGGTCTGGCAAAAAGATAAAAACCCTAAATACAAGAAAAACCAAAAGGCAGCACTAAACAAAATCAAGTTAAATAAACAAAAAAAGTAGCTTTAAAAAAAAAGGCAAAAATAAACAACAGCAGGCAGAAAAAAAAAAATACCAAACATACGTCCTCCATCGGGTCACCAAGACAGCCCTCAGCTGCACAACAGGGACAAGACCCCACAAACCAGAATACCCCGATGGAGACGTCAGGACAGCCTCACGCTGTCATCAAAGATGAGCAGCTCGTGGTCACACGACTACTCATGGTCACACTCCACCTCTACGACGTGCTCCACTTCGTAGGCGTGCTCCAATTTGCTGCTCAAAAACTCGACCAACGTCGACTCCAAAAACTGCCTGCTGCTGCTGCCACAGCCGCTACCTTCGCTGCCCAACCAGACCCGACTGAAGAAAGAAAAACGGCAGCTCACTGACGAAAACATCAAAACATAAAAAAAACTTGAAGGTAAGGAGGCAGCAATCCACAAAAGGGAACGAGCGGGGAACCAGCAGTTCCCGCAAAACCATCACTTAACGTGACAGTAGTAATCTTCATTAAGACAGCCATCGGGTATAAGGCTCCCACGCGAATTTGACCAGAGGTTTTGATACTCCAAAGACTAGCCTACTTACGCATGGGAAATTTTCATATAACTGTGGGTGACTATTCCGCTGTGTTAAGTAACCGATTAATATAACGTACAGTGACAATGAAAGCATATTTCAGTGTACAGCACAAGGGATAGTGCAGTTTTAAGTTCCAGTCTAGGCATAACAGTTCGTAGAGAACAAGTGTTTGCCGTGAACTGTTATTGCTTGCCGCAAAGACGTTCTCGGACTTTTCTGAAAACTTTTCAGTGGCCTTTCTTGCTTTCTGGGGATGGCTGATGTCCGGGGTCTTCCAGAACGGTTCTTGTGAACATTCTGCACAGTCCCATCGGATTCAAACTTATTAATGATGATTCGTGAGATGGTTACGCGTGTAGGTGGATCTGACTGAAACTTTGTTTTATACTGTCTCTGGACTTCAGCTGTGTTTTCATACTTTCAATAGCATTTTAAGATTAATTTCCTTTGTTCAAAGCTAAGTCTTCACCCCATCATCTATTCTTATGGGTAAGATCTGAACAGAAACAAATATTTATTTGAGTTATCTGCAGTTGAAGTGTGTATACATTTTATTGAGACATCCTGTAATGAAGTATTCTCCTAATTACAATAATTGAGGACAGTATTCCTCTATGTTAAGCGAACATCTCTGAGAGGAAGCTTTTAAAATATGAACACGATTCTCGATATCCATTATGCATTTATAAATATTAAATTGAATTATAGGAGCGACAACCAAAGTAATAGAGGACTTGAGTATGGACGTTCTTATCGTTGCAATTGGCCCAATCGACAGCAAGACACTTTTTTTATTTATATGAGTCCAAACCTATTTTATCTGGTATGGAATGGAGTGTAAAATTTAGGCCAAAGGCCAAGCTCCGGGACCTGTGATGAGGTCATTCAGCGCTGAAAGGGAAATTGAGAGCAAAAAGGTTTAAAAGGTGGAACAGGAGGATAACCCTTTGCAATTGTGCTATGAAAAAATTGTTAGCAGAGGGTGGGAAGTAAGAGGAAAGAAGATAATATGAACGGGGGTGCAGCAAAAGGAATGAAAGGGGTTGTAGCTGGGGGCCGAAGGGACGCCGCAAAGAACCTTAAGTAATGCCCATAGTGCCCAGCGTGGGGTGCACTGACGGTACTACCTCATTACAAAGTTTTATCTAGTAATGCTATTGGCAATGTTCTGCCACCTTTTTTTTCCCATATGTGGAACAACTGTTGGCCTGAATATTGTATATAGTGGAAATTGTGTAACCTTTGCTTTTGTTGTTTAATTTCTCTTATGTGCAGTGAAGTCATTATTGGTTTTATAAGGCGAATTGGAGCAAAAACAAGGTCATGTGTATGTTTTACACAAAAATATAAAATGAATCTTGTTAAAATATTTGGATGTTATCTTCACCTTAAGATATTTAATAATAATAATAATAATAATAATAATAATAATAATAATAATAATAATAATAATAATAATAATAATAATAATAATAATAGATTCACAATTTCGTGAAAAACAATCTGAGTAATAAAAATCCACAATTATATAGTAAATATATTACTATGTAAAAAAATCAAAGACTTTCGAACACCTGAACGGTGTTCCTCATCAGTGTTAACGTTAAAATGCAAAGTGAGTGAGGGTAGTTTTCTTATGAAATCGTTTTTAAAAATTAGGGGCGAGGCGAGAAGATAACAGCCCATCACGGAAGTGCTGGTTCGGGTGTTATGTAATACCAAATTCAACAGGCAGTTGCGCCAATCTCCTTGATCTTCGTACTTGCGATGTTGCATCTGCCTGCGCTGCATAGGTGCCATAGCCGGAACCATCCACAGGGACGTCGGCTATCTGGAGAGAGAGGGGAAGAGGAAGCAGAGCATCAGGGTTCACACGGTCAACGTCAGTTTTGAAATTAAAATGTTTAATGTAGTGTTTGGCAATAAACCAGTTGATGAAAGGGTCTTCATTAGTAAATGACTTATTATCTTCAAACGATATTCCCATGTTTATGGCAGCACCTTTAACTAATCTTCTCACGTGAGAATCGTCACTTTTAAAAATAGTTCGTGCACCGCCCCAATTAATTTTGTGGTCTAAATTAAAACTATGAGCTACCAAAGCGCTCCCCTGTGCATGAAGATCATAGGCCTTTCTATGTTCCCTTAATCTTACATCCAGTCCCCTACCACTCTCCCCGTAGTAACAACCATTGCAATCATGGCAGGGAACCTTGTAAACACCGCTGTTTCTCTTGGTGCTGTTATTATTCTTGGTAAGGGCTTTTGCCAAGGTGTTTTTATAGGTATAAACAATTTTTATATCCTTTTGGTATTTATTCATATAATCGCCCACTCTTGACACTTCTTCTTCAAAGGGTAATGATGCATGTTTCTTGTTATTTATTTCCTTATTAACATGACCTATATAAAAGCTCCTTTTAGCACGGCTGATGGCGTCAGAAATAAAATGTTCCGGGTATTTTAAGGACCTAATGGTATCTACGACATGGGAGAGTTCTTCATCTAGAAATTGGGGGTCGCATATACGGACGGAGTGCTCTTATAACAAAGCTAATGATAACATTCCTTTTAACTTGCTGCGAGTGGTGGGAAAAATAATGAATATAATTTTCTTTGTTAGTAGCTTTTCTAAAAACTGAAAATTTGAAAGAGTTACTGTTTACATCCCTGTGAATTAAGACATCTAAGAAAGAAATCTTGCCATCAACCTCTTTTTCAACTGTAAATTTTACAGAATTGACAACGTTGTTGGCAGTATTCAGTATGCAGTCTAAAGCTGCGTCATCGCCGTAAAAAATAATAAATATATCGTCTACATATCTCACCCACAGAGCAGGCTTGCAGGTTGGGTTACATCTCTTTAATATTTCAACTTCTATGAACTCCATGCACAGGTTAACTAAAACTGGTGACAGTGGTGAACCCATAGAAACACCAGATTTTTGCTGGAAATATTCAACATTAAAAGTGAAAATAGTACAATCAACACAGATTCTAACCAAGTCGAGAAATTGGTCACATGGAATAGGAAAACTGATAATCCCTTCTTCGTGTCTTTTCTTTAAATTTTCCAAAACAAAATCAAGCGGAACATTCGTAAATAAAGAGGTGACATCCAGGCTAATCATCCTACCATCGGAACGGTTAAAATTCCTTAGTCTATGAATGAAATGGGAGGAGTGTATTAGGTGAGCATCAGATATGGTGCCGAGTAATTGGCTAAGGAACTTAGCCAACCAAGAGGCAAGAACACTCTGTGGGGCATTACAAGTGGCAACTATTGGACGGAGGGGAGTACCTACTTTGTGAATTTTAGGCAAACCATAGAAATATGGCCAACTGGGGATTTTTCCAGAGATTTTGGACAAGATAAGTTCTTTATGGGAGGTGTCCTGCAAAGAATTTGCGATCTTTTTAATTTTCCTATTGAAATCCTGTTGAGTTTTTGTAATGGTTGGAGGGTTTGTTAATGTAGTGTAGGTATTAGTGTCATTTAGTAACTGGTACGCTTTATTCAAGTAATCTTGTTTATTCATAACCACTGTAGAACCTCCTTTATCTGCTTTAACAACCATAATATCTTTGTTTTTGATAAGACAATCTAGGGCTTCCCGATGCCTTTTTGGCAAGACCTCAAAATCTTTTTCATTCAAGTTTTGTCTAAGAATAACACCTTTCAGAAAGTTAATATTATGTTCTGGATATTTGAAATTATGATAATTTATGTTGCTGATACCTTGAAGAAAATCTTGTTTACTGGTGCCCAAGCAAAAACCAAGACCCATAGTTTTAATTTAGACCACAAAATTAATTGGGGCGGTGCACGAACTATTTTTAAAAGTGACGATTCTCATAATCATGGGAATATCGTTTGAAGATAATAAATAATTTACTAATGAAGATCCTTTCATCAACTGGTTTATTGCCAAACACTACATTAAACATTTTAATTTCAAAACTGACGTTGACCGCGTGAACCCTGATGCTCTGCTTCCCCTTCCCCTCTCTCTCCAGATAGCCGACGTCCCTGTGGATGGTTCCGACTATGGCACCTATGCAGCGCAGGCAGATGCAACATCGCAAGTACGAAGATCAAGGAGATTGGCGCAACTGCCTGTTGAATTTGGTATTACATAACACCCGAACCAGCACTTCCGTGATGGGCTGTTATCTTCTCGCCCCGCCCCCAATTTTTAAAAACTATTTCATAAGAAAACTACCCTCACTCACTTTGCATTTTAACGTTAACACTGATGAGGAACACCGTTCAGGTGTTCGAAAGTCTTTGGTTCTTTTTACATAGTAATATATTTACTATATAATTGTGGATTTTTATTACTCAGGTTGTTTTTCACGAAATTGTGAGTCTATTATTATTATTATTATTATTATTATTATTATTATTATTATTATTATTATTATTATTATTATTATTATTATTATTATTATTATTTTTAAAAAAAATATACATAGTAGCACGAGTTTTAAATGGAGAAAAAAAAATTCAGTCATGTCCGGGTACATATATCTAAAAAAGTAAATTTCAACAGAGATCTTTCGGGAATCTGTTCGATTCCCTTTGAGAAGGGGAATCAAATACATTCCCGAAAGCACACTGTAGAGATTTATTTCTAAATATATGTACCCATACATAACTTTAGATTTGTTTCTCCTTTATTATTATTATTATTATTATTATTATTATTATTATTATTATTATTATTATTATTATTATTATTATTATTATTATTATTCAGAAGATGAACCCTATTCATATGGAGCAAGTCCACCAGAGATGCCACTGACTTGAGGATCAAACTTCCAAAGAATATTAGGGTGTTCATTTGAAATAAGTAACAGAAGGTAACAGGAAATGAAAAGAGAAGAGATCAATAAATTAACATAACAATACAAAGGTAAAAATGTAAGTATGTTATCAAATATAAAGAGAACTGCTTTAGGGTAGTAATGGTCTTCATCTTCGCTTGAACTTTGGATCTTGATGAAGAATATCAATATGTTAATATTCTTAATTAAAAATAAAGGCTTGCAGGACAAGCAGCCCAATATATACGACTTTTTTCTCTCTTTTTTCCAGACCAAAAGAAGAAGAAAAAGGAAAAGGAGGGAAGAATAAGAAAATTTGATGGCCCAGTAACTTTTTGAGAATATAAAATCTTAGTGCAAACAAAAAAACTTCAGAAGGCTTAGAATAATGAGAAATTAATGTCTGCACGAAAGGCAAGGAGAGAGAGAGAGAGAGAGAGATCTTATTTAAAATGAACGTCTATAACAGAGATGGAGAGAAGGATTAGTTTGGTGTAACTGGAGTAAAAAGAATGGAATTATTTTTGTTTAAGGGAAGTGGGCATAACCCCTTCAATCTCGCTTTCTAGTTTGTACTTCTGTTTTTCTGTTCCCACTGTTTAAGTTTCAGGCCTTCTTTTGATATCAGTGTTTTGAGAAGAGCCTGTGGTCTCCCCTTAAAGAACGGTATTTCAGTCAATGAATTGAGTATGCATGTGTTAGTGATTATAAATACATATAGGGGCAGTGACGTCGGTGTACCTCACCACTGGCACTGTATGCATTACTTAAGCTTCTTTGTATCGTTCCTTCGGCCCCTAGTTGCAACCCTTTCGTTCCTTTTAGTGTGGAACAAGACGGCCACAGGGGCCATTGACTTGAAACTCAAGCTTCCAAAGAACATGGCGTTCATTCGAAAGAAGTAACAGAAGGTATAAATGGGAAATACAGAAAGGGGAGATCGAAGGTCACTCCATAGAATTATTACTATTATAAAATCGTGGAAGAGTTTGTCACCGCTCTTAGCTTCACTCTGAAGTGAAACTGAATGCTCAAGAAACCACGACTTTGTAACGGAATCAACTCGAGTGGAATCGTGCAATTCTTACTTTCCACTCTTCTTATCTGTATTAACAGGCGTAAAGATAAAGTATAAATTCTGACTGAAGCTTTCCATTATTACCTAGCTTTTGTTTGAGTAAACCGTGACTTTGACCTAACTTACATATGAGACTATGATGCCAAGTGAATTTAAGGCCCTTTTGAAGGGAAACATAGATGTAGTGAGTCATTTCTCGATCGCAGGATTCTTCTGATTTAATTTAGACCGCTTTTAAAGGATTACGGTTGGCAGATCTCGCCAATAAAACTGGTGGCGACCGTAGTTTTATCTTTTTTGATCTAGTCTGTTTTTAAAACATTTATTACCATCCAGGAATGTTTTTGGTAAAATGCTTTAGTTGTTTCTATTGCAAGGGTAGGAGTAATTAAAAGATACTAATATTTTATATCAAAACATTGTTATCCATAATAATTTGCCTTTCAGATCCATACTTTATAACGCAATGTGCTTCAAATGGCTTCGATAAAGAAAGCCATGAAAGCTTTTGCCTCAGAGGGGTGTCACCGGACTAAATATTTCTTTCGCTCTTTAATTCGCGTTCTCCGCCAAATAAACTGAAGTAGATGCATTTCACAGACGCATAAAATACGACTCACTTCTCCAATTAGGCCCAATGATAGGGAGAGGGATTGGTTGGAAGGGGAGCCCAAAAATCATTGCAAACTATTTGTTCATTTTGTGAGGACGGTAAAGGCTCAGATGGAGTTGCCAGTTTCCACGAAAAAAATCTGAATTTTAAACGAGTTTTCTTTTTGTCAGCTGAGTGGGAACGCTTAGTTTTTTTTTTTTTTTTTTTTTTAGCTCGATGTGTATTCAAGATGTTGACAAATATATCTGACGAACTGAGTTGGTTTAGGCGGGGTGTAAGGTGCACCTAATTGATTGTGGATGAAGCGTACACGGAAGGACCTGGCAACCGCATTCATAAATTCGTGCGTAGAGCTTTGCAGCGAGCTCGATATTGCTCTATACGGCTGATTTATTGCATGGAGGACGGCCGCCAGTCCCATATTACCCCATTAATATGCTTGCGAATCACTGCATGCAAGGATTAGTATAGACTTTTTTGTTGTTAGGGAGCATTTCGTTAAAGAAATTCAGTAAGTGAGCGGTTTTTTAAATCACTCTTACATTTCACTCCACTATAAAAAGACGTTGATTTGCTGCATTTATTATGAAAGTGAAGACCTTTTTAAGCACATTTCTTTGTTCATATAAAGTAGACGTATTTTACTTGTAACGAACGTTTGCGTTATAATAAGAAGAGTGAAAAAATTCTTAGGAGAGGGTCGAGGAAAGTAAGATGGAAGAAAAACAATATGAACTGAGGTGCAATAAAAGGAATGAAAGGGGTTGCAGCGGAAGGCGCGCTGCAGAAAACCTCAAGGAATGCCTACAGTGTACTGCGTGAGGCGCACTGACGGCACTACCTCCCTACGGGGTTTTTGTTATGGATTTTCGGGACCCAACGTATCCGAGCCGTACGAATGAAAGCCCCGCGACAAACGGATGATCCCGGGAAGTATAATATGAAAGGTCTCGGCGTCTGCTTAGAACCCTTTCTTTTCTTTTCTTTTTTTTTACTTTCAAATCGTCTCGTAGCACTGACTCCGGCCAGTGGGTTCCACAATGAATATAGAATATACGTGTTCATTCTATAGTTACTGTGTGTTCATTGAGATACTATACTATAGGCAGGATTAATATACGGTTCGTGGAAATTCCTAGAGAATTCGAATATTCTAGAAATTTATATATTATATAATAAAGAAATTTTCAAGAGGAAAGGAATTCCTATTTCTCGTGATAATGAGAAAGATCTTTATTTCGTGTGCTACAGGCAAATTAAGAGAATATTTCATCGGTGGTAACGTAGTTTAGAGAAAATAAATACTTATTTTATTCTCCAAGTGTTAATTTCCTTGGGACTGTGCTTTGCTGTGTGCAAATACAATTAGCATCCCGGGTTGTTTTGTAGCAGGAGGTCCTCCTTCTTTATAATACTTTCTACTCTGAGAGAGAGCGAGAAAGGCGACACAACGTTTCCCCGGGGGAAATGGACTTCCTTTGTTGGGTAGATTAAGGAGAAGGAATGAGAGGAAAATGCTGTCTGTGTTTGTTTTTCCTCTTGTCAAGGTATGATAACATAACAGGATGATAAAAAGGGCAGGAGGCTTTATGCGCTATAGGGGAGAGTTTATTTTTAATCCTAAGGCTTTCCTGTTCCCTATAACAAAAGATGAAAGAAAAATAGTGCCCGAAAAGCTCTGATATAAGGTACTAAACGGATGTAGGGAGTGTTGCGGTTTTGTTCGGTCATGATTGCCTGCCCCATTTATATAACATCATCGCAGTTAAACTCAGTTATTTTCTTGTGTAATATGTAATGTATCTACGTGTCCATATGACTGAGCTTCACTGAACGCTGACATGATCCAACATTCCGCTGACATGATCCAACATTCCTAAGAATGATGGTCACATTCTGAACCCTTTCTTACTAATTAAGTTTACCTTCTGTTTTCACTTTTATTTCACCAAAGTGATTATGAAATTATAACTATAAAATAACTTTGGCTCCCATTGTATTTTTGTTGTTGGGTTTAAGCTGAATGAAAACCAGAAACACTAGAAAACCAAATAGAAATTTATTCATATTTGATCACCTTTGATGACTAATCATCAACTCCTTCAGCACGTTATTTATGTGCAAAAACGCGAATAGACGTTTCATCCTTTTTGTTTTGAAAACTGAATAAAAAAGAAAAAAGTTATGTTCAGTAGGTGTATGTCGGCGTCAATGACCCTGACAGGTGTCACGCCAGATAACTGACAATCAATTAATATTTACCTATAACGGCACAGCAACCGTTCTGCCGAAAAGAAATTATTGAGGTTTTAGTCAAAACAGATCTGGCGTTTTTACCCAGTTGTATTTTTATTAAGTGGTAACGCCATTGATTGATATCTTTTTATAATTTAACCCTCGAGGTAGCATGGACTATGCAATGACGTAGCTTGTTTGCAATTCAGTCCACTTATTGTTTTCAAATGTATCAGAATTAATGTGTATATTGACCTCGAATGAAATAATGATGAACAATCTCTCTCTCTCTCTCTCTCTCTCTCTCTCTCTCTCTCTCTCTCTCTCTCTCTCTCTCTCTCTCTCTCTCTTAAATTAATCAATGTAAAAGCGATAACCGAACACGTTTAAAGATACTTCTCTCTCTCTCTCTCTCTCCCTCTCTCTCTCTCTCTCTCTCTCTCTCTCTCTCTCTCTCTCTCTCTCTCTCTCTTTTGAATTAATCAGTGTAAAATTGTTAATTAAACGTATTACAAATACTTCTCTCTCTCTCTCTCTCTCTCTCTCTCTCTCTCTCTCTCTCTCTCTCTCTCTCTCTCTCTCTCTCTCGCTCTCCTTCCTGAATTATTTAATGGAAATGGGATACCTGCACGCATTAAAAGAAATACAGCAGTGTTTGTGGAACCACACCAATGATAAATCTAAATAAGCCTACTTAATTTGGGCAAAAGCTGCTTTAACCCACCACAATTATCAGTAAATAACACATAATTCAAAAAGTAGAAGAAAGAAGAAATAAAGGCTATTTATTAATCAGCTATTAATCGATCAGCAAAAAGGTTTTAATTCGGAAAATACCGTTAACGTATCACCCAAATTCTGACTTTCTCTTGTAATACACCCAATAGCTTTATTCATAGAACGAAAACCAAATGGATATAGGGTTCTAAAAAAGGAAAGTCAGTCACATTCTTTCAATGATGTTAACTTGAAAGGCAAAAACAGTTAAATATATAAATAGATAAATACACTACAAGAAAATTCCGACCGCTAGTGCTGGCTTCCATCAAGTTCACTTAAGGCGTAAACACGGCATGGCGTGCCTTCATCAATAGTCTTCCGATATTGTTCTCTCTCTCTCTCTCTCTCCCCAACCCTTCCCCGCCTCTCTCTCTCTCTCTCTCTTTCCCCAACCCTTCCCCGCCTCTCTCTCTCTCTCTTCCCAGTCCTTCGCCCCCCCCCAACACTCTCTGGCTCTCGCTCTCTCTCCCTACCCTATCCCCCTCCCTCTCTCTTTGTCGTTCCTAACACCACCCATCTCTCTCTCTTTCTCTCTCCCCAACCCTCCTCCCCTCTCTCTCTCTCTGTTTCTTTCTTTCTCTATTCTTTCCCCTAGCACCCCTCCGTCTCTGTCTCTCTCCCTCTCTCTCTCTCCCTCTCCCTCTCTCTCTCTCTCTCTCTCTCTCTCTCTCTCTTTATGGTAAGTACTAACGTTGATAATTATCAGAATTATATTGGTACTGCACGCTACGCGATGCTTCTTATGTAGAAGGGTAGTATTAATCGAGTTAGAATATATCATCAGTTCTCCTGCCGCTGCGAACAAATAATATCATTGATCTCGGTAAAACCCCAGAATTGAATATTCATTCCTTTGACTTCTTTGAAAAAGGTTCTTTTTTTCCTTCTAAATAACTTAGTCTAGATAGAGCAATGGTGAACTCTTGAATCGTGCTGCCGAGGTCGCCCTCTCTCAAGAGTCATGTTAACAAGAGTTTTGTTGCATCAAAACTAATTATTTATGGAATATGTCAGAAACGTTAATTATGAACAGTAATATTTGTCTTCCTCCTGACATGTATGAATAATTAAGCGGAAGTAAATAAATGCTTCATTTTCGTAATCAGGCGAACTGTGGGTGAGTGTTGCTCTTGTTGTTGTCATGCCTGAATCGATGCTCTTCTTTAAATCGTCTTCACAGGAAGGAACATTATTTAGGGACTTTTCTTATTAGATTCTAATTAAATCCCGGATGCTTTCTCATTATAAATTCGGCTCCATTACTGGAACTGGAACTGGAATATAAGATTTAGGCCAATGGCCAAGCGCTGGGACCTATGTGGTCGTACAGCGCTAAAAGGAAAATTGAGGGTAAAAGAGGGCTGAAAGGTGTAACAGGAGGAAAACTTCGCGGTTGCATTATGAAACAACTGCTAGAGGTGGGTGGGCAGTAATATGGAAGAAAGAATATGAATGGAGGTACAGTAAAAGGCTTGAAAGTGGTTGCAGCTAGGGGCCTACAGTGCACCGCGTGAGTTGCGCACATTGCACTACCCGCCCCCCCAACTACGGAGCCACTGGCATGTGTAAATAATTAATTCGCAGTCAATAGATACTTGTTTTAATGTCTGGAAAAATGCTCTTGTGCAAATAATTTTTTTACAGGACTGAAAATTATTTAGTGACTTTTCATATGATCTTCCTAACGACATTCGGGAAGGTGTCTCATTACAACTTCAGTTCCATCGTTGCTTGGAGGAGCCTCTGTGAGATATGAAGTTGCATTCACAAAACAATAACTTTGAGAGAACATTTTCTGAAACAGAAGGAAGATGTACCTAGAAACTTCCCCAACATAAGAAGCCATTCTTCTGAGACCGCAACAGACCTTTTAAATAGAGGGAATGACCACACTAAATGATTGTTGCAAGGACGTAAAATCATCTTGAGACGAGGCCAAATTTACCAGATAAAATAAGTTTATATGCTGGTAAGAAAAAAAATAGATGTTTGCAATCATATTAATGAAGAAACAAACCCAGTTATGTCTGGGCACAAATATTAAACAAGTGAAGAATGCACAGAAGTTTCTTCGCCGCTACAACATATAATCAAGGCCACCAAAATAGATCCATCTTCCAGTGGTCTCGGTATAATGCTGTATGAGCCGCGGCCCATGAAATTTTAACCTAGACCCGGTCGTGGCCTATCCTATATCGTTGCCAGAAGCACGATTATGGCTAAATTTAACCTAAAATAAAATAAAAAAAACTACTGAGGCTAGAGGGCTGCAATTTGGTATGCTTGACGATTGGAAGGTGGATGATCAGCATAACAATTAACAAATTGCAGCCCTCTAGCCTCAGTAGTTTTTAAGATCTGAGGGCGAACAGAAAAAGTGAGGAGAGAAAAAAAGTATGGACGGGCAGACAAAGCCGGAACAATAGTTTTCTTTTACAGAAAACTAAAAATGGATCTCTGTAGAGATTCATTTTAAAATATGTGTACCCATACATAACTGTGGATTTATTTCTTCATTTAAGACTCATGCTACTACGAGTATATTTAATCATATTTATCATCATACGTATCTTCGTCGCAATCGAGTTTTCTGTACAGCGTATGAGTCGCGGCCCTTGAAGCTTTCAGCCAAGGTTCGGTGGTGGCCTGTCTTAGAGCGTTGCCAGTCACGATCATGGCTAACTTTAACCTTAAATGAAATAAAAACTACTGAGGCGAGAGGGCTGCAATTTGGTATGTTTGATGATTGGTGGGTGGATGATCAACATACCAAATTGCCTCAGTAATTTTTAAGATCTAAGGGCGGACAGAAGAATGCGGACAGAAAAAGTGCCGACGGGCAGACAAATCCGGCAAAATAGTTTTCTTTGACAGAAAACTAAAAGTTGGTAGAAAACACTTCATTTCATTTTTAACTTGGGTATAAGAGTAGTCTTATGTCTCTTTATTTCATCTTACTTTCCAGCCTCTCCCAGTAATGGTTTCTTAGTGCAACTGCGATGTTTTCCTCCTGATATACTTTTCAGACTTTCTACTCTCAATTTCCCTCCCATCACTGAATGACCTCATGTGTCCCACAGCAACCCTTTGGCCTAAATTCTGTATTCTATCTCTCTATCTGTTCATTCTCTTCCGTAAAATAATTCTGAAATCTTTGTGAAACTTCTTAGTTAATTTTCTCTATATTTTTTAGAAATATGTAACACTTTCTCCTGTGTACATTGAACTGATTCAGTTAGTTGCTTTTTTTATATATTTTCATACGAATCTGTTCATTCTTTGACTTGAAATACATTTTCCCTTTTATTCCATGTTCCTTCTTAAAAATCCTTCTTCAATGTAAGTAACCAAATAATGTTTTTAGGTCTGAATGAGATATTAGACAACGGTGTCAAAAAACAGCTTAATTTGATCTCCACCTGATGAATGTTCCAAAGACACGAGGGAAAGTGTTCCAGTATTATTACTCCTTGGAATGATATTCTGCTCTTAACTCGTTAGCATAATTCCATACACATAATTACGTAATGGAGCATAGCTGTCTCAGCTTCGGAACAAACACTGGATCAGGAAATAATAGAATAGGAGAATAGGGTAGAGCAGAATACAGAATTTAGGCCAATGGCCAAGCGCTGGGACCTAAGATGAGGTCATTTAGCGTTGAAGGGGAAATTGACAGTAAAAAAGGTTTGAAAGGAGTAACAGGAAGAAAACCTCGCAGTTGCACTATACACAACAATTGTTAGGAGAGGCTGGAAAATAAGATAGAAGAAAGAGCCTATAAACGAAGGTACTGTAAATGGAATGAAGGGGTTGCAGCTAGAGACTAAAAGGATGCTGCAAAGAACATTAATTAATGCCGCCTACAGTGCACCGCGTGACGTGCAATGACGGATCTACACCCCGTCAAGAAATAATTCATCAGTGAAGTCTCTCTTCGCGAAGAAACTGAGATCATAACGAAAGTAAAAGCCTAACTATTCCTCCGGAATCCCTCGGCAGCCAGGTAATTTAGCCTGAATGTCGTCCCTCTCCGATTTCTATCCGAGACTGTGGTTAAACTCTTTTTTCTTGTTCTGAAGTGTTGGTTTGTTTTATTAACCAACAAAATTGCGTTATGAGAGCCCTAGCAGAGGTACTTCGAATTCCATCAAATGAAGTTGCTCGTTTTGATTTAGAGAATCTCTCTCTCTCTCTCTCTCTCTCTCTCTCTGATTGTTGTAGTCTTCACTCTCTCTCTCTCTCTCTCTCTCTCTCTCTCTCTCTTCTCTCTCTCTCTCTCTCTGATTGTTGTAGTCTTCACACTCTCTCTCTCTCTCTCTCTCTCTCTCTCTGATTGTTGTAGTCTTCACACACACTCTCTCTCTCTCTCTCTCTCTCTCTTTCTCTCTCTCTCTCTCTGATTGTTGTAGTCTTCACTCTCTCTCTCTCTCTCTCTCTCTCTCTCTCTCTCTCTCTCTCTCTCTCTCTCTCTCTCTCTCTCTCCCTGATTTTTATAATCTTCATTCACTGCTTCGTCCCCCGCTGGTTCTCTCACTCTCTCTCTGCTTTTTCCTTGCCTCTCTTTATTTCTATCTGTATGATTGCTACGGTTTTCTCTCTCTCTCTCTCTCACTCTCTCTCTCTCTCTCTCTCTCTCTCTCTCTCTCTCTCTCTCTCTCTCTCTCTCTCTGATTGTTTTAATCGTCATTCACTGTCTCGGCCCCAGCGCTCGCTCTCTCTCTTATCTCTCTGAGTGTTTTATTCTCTCTCTCTCTCTCTCTCTCTCTCTCTCTCTCTCTCTCTCTCTCTCTCTCTCTTTTCAATTAATGCATCTGTCTTCCGCAACCATCCCCTTAATCATGCACATTTTTCCAGCCACACATGAACCCCAAAATCCAACCTTTTCACTTTTCCTAGAAGTAAATGAGAACCTGTTTGTCCGCACATGCCTGATGAATTGCGCTCTCTTTTCATCCCTCGTAAATTATTTGGGATTTAATCTAAGATGGTCATTTGCTGAGATTTCTCATCATAATGGCGGCTCTACCCTACAATCTTGTCTCTTTATCTCTTGCGCTTTCGCGTGATAAAGTTTCATTTTGACTGAAAATGTTGTTTCTTGTGCAAAATTCCAATCTCAGTTATTTTCTGTTCAGTGCAGTAATTGACTTCCTCGGCTCAGCAATCCTTTAGTATTTATTACTCGAACACTTTTCCTCTTTTTTAGACGTTGCATTCGAACCCGCACGTAAGAATGGAATGGAGTATAAAATTTAGGCCAAAGGCTATGAGCTGGGACCTTAGAGGGTATTCAGTGCCGAAAAGGAAATTAAGAGTAAAAAAAAAATATATATATAGACATGCTTTGTTAAAATGCACTGAAAAGTAAGAAATAATTCTAAGACACACCAGGATTTTCTTACAATTAATTATGCCTACAAAAACCAAAGTGTGGGCCCCAAACATGGAAGGAAATGCTGTAAGTAAAGAAATACATTTATTTATTTCTTGTAACATTTCCTTCCATGTTTGGGGACCACGCTCTCATTTTTGTAGACATGATTAATTGTAAGAAAATCCTGGTTTGTCTCAAAAAGTTATTTTTTTCCTTTTTTAGTGAATTTTAATAAAAGTATGTCTATAAAATCTGTTTATATTTTTTTATTTTATACTTTTTAGTTTTGACAGAAACTGTAACCGATTTATGACTGTAGCTAACGAAACTGATGTCCGTTTACGGGTGAGGGTGAGGGAAGAGGGAAGGGGAAGGGAGGGGGGAGGGGGAGGGGGAGGGGAAGGGGAGGAGGAGGGGAGGGGGAAGGGGAAGAGGATGAGGGGAACGGGGATGGAAAAAGGAATAGAAGGGGAGGGAGGGAGGAAAATGGGAAGGAGATGGAGGGGAAAGAGGAGGGAAGGGGTGATGGAGGGATTGGTAGAGGAGGGAGAGGGAGGGGGAAGGGAAGGGGGAGGGGAGGGGGTAGTGGGAGGGTGGGGGAAGGGGGAGGGGGAATTGGAGGGGATGAAAAAGGGAAGGGGAGGGAAGAGGGAAGGGGAGGGCAGGGGAGGACACAGCTAAATTAACACTTGATCGTGGGCTCCGGAAGCTGGGAAGGGAGGGGAGGGGAGGGAAATGGGAAGGGAAGGGGAGGGAAGGAAAGGGAGGGAAGGGGAGGGAGGACACAGCTAAATTAAAACTTGACCGTGTGCTCCCGAAGGGGGAGGGGAAAGAGAGGGGAGGAGGAGAGGATGGAAGAGGGAATGGGAGGGGGAGGGAAGAGGTAAGGGGAAGACACAGCTAAGTTAACACTCGATCGTATGCACCGGAAGTGGGAGGGGAGGGGAGGGAAGGGAAGGGGAGGGGAGGAGACAGCTAAAGTAACACTTGACCGTGTGCTTCAGAAGGGGGAGGGGAACCGGGAGGGGAGAGGAGGGGTTAGAAGAGGGAAGGGGAAGGAATAGGGAGGAGGATGGGGAACCTTACCTTACAGACCTTACAATTCGTTCGGGTTGCCCCAGGTCCCTCAGTGTGAGGCGCCTTTGATGTCTACCAGAGAGTTGCTAACGCATCTTCCGGTATATTTTGCATCTTCCAGTCTTGGATGGTCTGGGATGCATCTTAGATATTTGTCGAGCTTATTCTTAAACACATCTACGCTCACTCCTGTTATGTTCCTCAGATGAGCTGGTAGCGCATTGAATAGACGCTGCATTATTGATGCTGGTGCGTGGTGGATTAATGTCCTGTGTGCTTTCCTTAATTTTCCTGGTATAGTTTTTGGCACTATTAATCTACCTCTGCTTGCTCTTTTTGATAATTTTAGTTCCATGATATTTTCGGTAATTCCTTCTATCTGTTTCCATGCTTGAATTACCATGTAGCGTTCTCTTCTCCTTTCAAGACTATATAAATTTAAGAATTGTAGTCTTTCCCAGTAGTCAAGGTCCTTAACTTCTTCTATTCTAGCTGTAAATGACCTTTGTACACTCTCTATTTGTGCAATATCCTTTTGGTAGTGTGGGTACCATATTATATTGCAATATTCAAGTGGACTACGTACGTACGTTTTATAAAGCATAATCATGTGTTCAGCTTTTCTTGTTTTGAAGTGCCGGAACAACATTCCCATTTTTGCTTTGCATTTTGCCAATAGAATTGCTATTTGATCATTGCATAACATATTCCTATTCAACATCACACCAAGGTCTTTAACTGCTTCCTTGTTTGTGATTGTCTCATTATTAGGTCCTTTATATGCATATAGCATTCCTACTTTATCACCATAGTTCATTGATTCAAATTTATCAGAGTTAAATACCATCCTATTTACCTCTGCCCATTTATATATTTTATTTAGGTCTCTTTGTAGCGAGTTCCTATCTTCATCACAAGCAATTTCTCTACTTATTCTTGTGTCATCTGCGAAACTTCTTACTACTGAGTCCTTAACATTACTGTCTATGTCTGCAATCATAATCACAAACAGCAATGCAGCTAACACCGTACCCTGTGGTACACCGGATATTACCGTAGCTTCATCCGATTTCTCATCGTTTGCAATCACTATCTGTTTTCTGTTTTGCAAAAATTCTTTTATCCATCTTCCTACTTTGTCAACAATGTTATGTTTTCTAATTTTTTTCGCTAATATATTATGATCTACCTTGTCAAAAGCTTTTGCAAAGTCTAGGTAAACCACATCTGTATCTTTTTCATTTATCATATTTTTATATATGCTTTCATGGTGGACTAACAGTTGGGTTTGTGTACTTTTTCCGGGTACAAAACCATGTTGTCCTATATTGAACAATCTATTTTTCATTAAATGTTTCATTATATTTTTTTTTATTACCCTTTCATATACTTTCATAATATGAGATGTCAGACTCACAGGCCTATAATTACTTGCCTCTAGTCTTGAACCACTTTTGAAAGTAGGAGTAATATATGCTAATTTATGCTCATCATAAATCTTGCCTGTATCTATACTTTGTCTTAATAATATTGCTAGCGGCTTTGCGATTGAATGAACCACTTTCTTTAACAATATGACAGGTACTCCATCTGGTCCTGCTGCTGATCCATTTTTAATTTCATTAATAGCCTGCACAATATCGGCTTCTGTAATATCTATATCTGATAAGTATTCAGTATTTTCATCTCTTATTTCTGTATCATTATCTTCATTTTCAATTCTAGGTGTAAATTCACTCTTATATCTTTCTGCTAATATGTTACATATTTCCTTTTTTTCATTCGTTAATCGCCCTTCAATTCTTAGAGGGCCTATTTCTACTCTTATTTTATTCATCTTTTTTGCATATGAATAAAAAATTTTAGGGTTTTGCTTGATATTTTGTAGTGTCATTTCTTCTAGGTTCCATTTTTCATTTTCTTTTGATTGTATAATCTTTTGTTCTGCATTTTCTATCTTACTTTTTAGTTCCATCACTTTCCATGCATTCTTTTCTTTTGCAAGAGCTTTTTTCCACTTTCTAATTTTCTGGAACAAGATCTTTCTGTCTCTTGGAATTCGTGACTGATGATTACTTTTTTTCTTCGGTATATATTTTTCCACTATTTCCTCTAATATTTTATATAATATATCGGTATTTACCTGTATATCATCACTTACAAATATATTTTCCCATTCTTTGTTTAATTCTTCATTTATTTTTGACCAATTTATATTCTTACTATAGAAATTGTATTTTCCATATCCTTCCCATTTTTTCGTTTCTTGCTTTTCTCTGTTTTCATATGTTCTGGAACGGACTGTTAGTTCTATGACATTATGGTCCGATCCCTCTTTATCATTACCTCTGGCTCCCACCACCAACAAAATGGAACCGAGATCATCTTCCATCATTCCATGCAGGTAACATTCGGGCATTGTATTCCAGAGTAGCCTGCTTTGAGCACTCTCATTTATTCAAGGTGAACTGGCCGGCCGCGCGGGACACTCGGTAAAGAGCACCCCGGCAGAACCGGCTTGGCTTCCACTCACGGAAGCTGTTCGGAGCCTGACGGGGAAGCACCGGGCGGTGACCTCCCACCCCAGTCCGGAACTGACCTCCAACTACGAGCTTTTTAACCGCAACAACTTTAATATACGCTATTGGAGCTGGAATTACCGCGGCTGCTGGCACCAGACTTGCCCTCCAATTGGTTGTTGCTAAAGGATTTAAAGTGTGCTCATTCCAATTACGCAGACCCGGAAGAGTCCCGCATTGTTATTTTTCGTCACTACCTCCCCGAGCTGGGATTGGGTAATTTGCGTGCCTGCTGCCTTCCTTGGATGTGGTAGCCGTTTCTCAGGCTCCCTCTCCGGAATCGAACCCTGATTCTCCGTCACCCGTAACAGCCACTGTAGGCGCATGGCCTACAATCCACAGCATGATAAGGCAGAAACTCGAAAGATACGGAGCCGGTGCGGAGACCGTGCTCTCTGCACAAAGTTATTCAGAGTCATCACCAGTAAATGCACGGACCGAAGCCCGCTTGGTTTTCAACTAATAAAAGCACTCCTCCCTTACAGTTGGAGTTCAAAAAGTCACGTATTAGCTCTAGAATTACCAGGGTTATCCGAGTAATAGCTTTCCATCAAATGAATGATAACTGATTTAATGAGCCATTCGCGGTTTCGCCTTAGACTGGGGAGGGAAGAGGTAAGGGGAGGGAAGAGGGAAGGGGTTGGGAGGGGAGGGGAGGGGAGGCGGAGGTGGAGGGGAGGCGGAGGTGGAGCGAAGAGGGAGGGGGAGTGGAAGGGGAGGGAAGAAGAAAGAGGAGGGGAGGACACAGCTAAATTAACACTTGATAGTATGGGAAGGGGGGGGAGAGGCAGGGGATGGAAGAGGGAAGGGGAGGGGAGGACACAGCTAAACTAACACTTGACCGTGTGCTTTGCAAGTGGGAGGGGGAAGCAGGAGGGGATGGAAGAGGGAAGGGAATGAAGAGGGAAGGGAAGGGAAGGGGGGAGGGAAGAGGGAAGGGGAGGGAAGGGGGGACACAGCTAAATTAACACTTGACCCTGAGCTTCAGAAGGGGTAGGGGGAAGCAGGGGGAAGGGAAGGCGAAGGAAGAGGGAAGGGGAAGGAAGAGGGAAGGGGAAGGAAGAGGGAAGGGGAGGGGGAGGTGAGGGAAGAGGGAAGAGGGAAGGGGATGGGAGGGAAGGGGATGGGAGGGGAAGGGAAGAGGGAAGAGGGAAGAGGGTAGAGGGAAGGGGAAGGGGAAGGGTAAGGGGAAGGGTAAGGGGGGGAGGGCATGGGAGGAAACAGCTAAATTAACACTTGATCATATGCACCAAAGGGGGAGGGAAGGGGAATGGGTAGGGGGTGGGAGAGGGAAGGGGAGGGGAGGACACAGCTAAATTAACACTTCATCATGAGCTCTGGAAGGGGGAAGGGGAGGGGATTGGTGAGAAAAGTGGATGAAAGAGGGAAGGGGAGGGGGAGGGGGACGGAAGAGGAAAAGGGAAGGGGAGGACACAGCTAAATAAACACTTGGTGTGTGCTGGGGAGGGGGATGGATGAGGAAAAGGGGAGGGGTTATATAGAAGACAGATTCTACCAAATCAAAGAAGTTGTGAAAATTCCGAAGAGTTTCATACAAATCCTGAGATACTGGGAGAGGTCACTGAAGGGTCACTAGAGGTCACTGCTAACCTACTGATCATGTAAGGTTACATTGTCATCAGGAATGATTAACCATGCAAAATTTCAAGTCCATCGGACAAAGAGGACACGTCGAAAATTGAGTCACAAGATTTCAGGAGAAACAAACAGACAGACAGACAGACAGACAGGTCGAAGCAGAAGTCAAGTTAAATAAAAGCGTGCACAAAGGTCTAAAGGTGCAGCAGGAGGAAAACCTCGCGTTGCACTATGAAACAATTGTTAGGAGAAGGATGAGGAAAGTAAAATGGAAGAAAGAGAATATGAACGGAGGTACAGTAGAAAAAACTTAAAGGGGCTGCACTACTCTTCTCCGGGGCCACACATAGAGATTCAGCAAGGACGCACCTACGCGCAAGTGTACTTTGCGACAAAGAGGAATAAAAACGTATATCAGTTCACGAATATGTTTACTTGTCTAATATAATATAATATATATATATATATATATATATATATATATATATATATATATATATATATATATATATATATATATATATATATATATATATATATATATATAATTTACTACAGCATAGCAGAAGCATTCGATCAGTCGATCACTGTTTTAGCCAAATGGCGAAAACGTCTCCATAACAATTCAATAAAAATTTCTATCCCAAATGAAATAAAAACCGTTATAGAAGACATAAGTAAGATATGATGCATATAAATCTACATTCCTTTGTCTCTGGTCATACCCACTACCTGTTTTTTTTCTTTTTCTGTTCAACCTCAAACAGTCTGACAGCATTTCTGTTACGGAGTTACCACGTTCTTGAAATAAATAATTCCGGGTCGTTCTGCCTTCCGGTTCGATCAACACAAATGCAAAAGGCAATTTTCGCTGACAATATCCGAGAAAGTATTATAGATTTTCTTTTCGGTTACTTTACCTCTCGGCCAAATTTTGCTTCAATAAGAACCCAACAATGTAAACATGGTTTCAACACAACACTCTCCAGTTTACCCTATTTCATAATACGCAGATTAAATATATATTTGCGCTTACAGGAAATTCCAATAAACTTTCAAAGGGCGACGATCCTTGCAAACCCCGCAAGGACTAGATGAATAAGTGATGAGAGTCAACAGGCAACATCATATATTTTTCTTATGTAACGTGCGGTGACAGGAGAGACGACTGTGCGGTATGGCCATCTTATTATTATTATTAAAATAATAATTTAACAGTGGGGCTAAATGATGAATGAAAATGAAATTCTAAAAATGAATATGCAAAAAGACATATGCTTCTACGTTGAAACATACGCACACATGATTAAATACATTTACTCATGTTTCCATCTGCACAATAAAAATAAATTGAGTAATGATAAAAATCAGAATAGGTTAAGGGTTTTAAAATTCGTTTTCTTATTTTTTTAATACCCTGTGGGATTTTGTATTTTCATAAATTACTTTTTATATTTTATCAAATAATTTACAGCTCCTCATGAATATTAAAATTTGAACTGAAATTGTAGATTCTGATAAAATTTCACCGATCGATCTGTTTCCGATACTTGATACCCGTTGTATGGCCTTGTGATGAGAAGGGATGAGACATATGCAGGGAGGAGAGTGATGCAGATGAAGGTGCCTGGAGAGAGAGAGAGAGAGAGAGAGAGAGAGAGAGAGAGAGAGAGAGAGAGAGAGAGAGAGAAGGTGGATGGATGATGTTGCTAAAGATCTGAAAGACAAACAATTGTCAGCGGTCGATGTTCATGACCGAGCCAGGTGGAGAAGGAAATCTGTCAGAAACATCGACCCCACATACAGTAGAAGTGGGAAAAGATGAAGAGAAAGATGATGATGTAACGTGTGGTGACCATAATATCAGTTTTGTCTGGTGCCAACGAGAGCAAATCGAAAGTGTTAGTCAAGATCTCCCTCTCAGCGCGAGGTGGAGTAATGACTTTCGTTTTGGAAAACGATACATTTCTGTATCGACCGAAACAGGTGTTTTGCTCTGTGGAAGGGGAAGTATTCCTCTCTACACTGATGGAAAAGTGGTGTAGGAGAGCGATAACTTTTATGCCAACCTCTTCCTACATTCATCGTAGAACCCGGCAATCCACGGATTGCGCAATTCGGTACTGTCTTGCCTTCCACTGTCAAGCTTTGAACTTCGCTTCCTGATTCTGTTTTCCCTGATTATCACATCTGTTCTTCTTTTGTGAAGCAGACCTCTCTGTTCTTCGTGTTTAAGTATCTAGCTTCCTCCTTCTAATTTCCTTTCATTCGCAAGCTTTTGGGCCAGAGATAGAAATTTTTAATTAGGAGGTCCTACATGAGGTCATTTTTGGCACCAGTTTCCATCACGACACCTGATTCCTCCTTTAACGTCCTGCCATTCGCTTGCTTTTGGCCCAGAGATAGAAATGTGTATATATGAGGTGCCATAAGGGGCCATTTCTTTTGGCACCAATTTCCATCAAGCCGCCAAAGTTTACACAAAAGCAGCCAACAGTGGCAGCTAAAGAAAAGAATGGGATGTTCATTATGTCCCTAACTGAGACAGTACTGTTTAAATCAGTATAACATAATCATGATTACTTAGTACTTGTAGGGTTGTATTACATATATACCATATTCTGGAAACGAAGAATTCCTGTAATGGTTATTGTGTAACGGTAGTCATCAGGGTGTCGTGCAATTGGAACTTCAGAAGTAGTTTTATTGTATTGTTTCACTGAGCACTAACAATTTAAAGACACGATTCCACGCGCGATTCGGTCTCATGGCTTCATTGGCCAATAAATTTGAACATCCTACAATAACCTATGATTGGCAATCCGACAGCAAGAGTAAAACGGAAGGAAATTGTAATAAAGACTAACCAAGAACAGGTTGGACCTTAAATATAAAAACAGTCTCTTAAAGCATAAAATGTCATTGCTTGGTTGGAACTGGAATTAGAATCTAAAATTAAGGCCAGCCTAGAGCTGGGACCTATGAGGTCATTCAGTGCTGAAAAGGATATTGAGAATAAAGGAGGTTTGAAAGACGTAACATTAGTAAAACCTCGCGGTTGTAGTATAAAACAATTGTCAGGAGAGGGTTGAGGAAAGTAAGATAGAAGAAAGAGAATATGAACGAAGGGACAGTAAATGGGATGAAAGGCGTTGTTGCTAGGGGCCGTAGGGACACTGCAAAGAACATTTCTTAGTGGATCTTGCAGAACTATTTTCGTTCACTGCTATGTACAATAGTACACATAATAATAACATAACTCCAAGCGAGTTTAAGGGAGTGTAACTACCCTTACAATTCCTAACATTAGATCATTTTGTCGTCAAGTCTATAGAAACACAGGTGATGTCCCTTCGTCCCACCCACTAGGTCAGTGCAACAGATAGAACTGATTAAACGAATACTTTAGCTGGTGATAGATTCAATATTAATTAATAATGAAATTAATCATCTTTGTCTCTTGTTATCCTCTATGTTAACCAAAAAGATAACAGCTGCTGAGAAACTTAGATACCTTTGTTATTATATCTTATCTATTCCTGTCAAATTTATGTAAACATCAGTAGATGTTCAATCTTTTTACAATAATACTTATGTGCAAGTCAGTTAATTACAAATACTCTGTTCCAAACATTTCTAATAATTTTTCATTAATTAAAATCGTTGACTCATTAGATATATTTCGGGCCGATACAGATGATATATAAAAAGTATCTCTTTCATGTAAAGGCTCTACTGGGATTAGAGTATCAATGATGAAAAACTCCATTTATTATTATTATTATTATTATTATTATTATTATTATTATTATTATTATTATTATTATTATTATTATTCCAGCCTGATACAGATGAACAGGGAAAAAGTTGCTCTCTTCGATTGGAAGTTTATATTGGGAACAGAGCATCGAAGATGAAAAACTCATTTCCTTATTATTATTATTATTATTATTATTATTATTATTATTATTATTATTATTATTATTATTATTATTATTATTATTATTATTCAGATGATGAACCCTATTCATAAGGAACAAGCCAACAGGGCCACAAACTTTTAATTGAAGCTTCCAAAGAATATTATGGTGTTCATTTGAAAGAAAGTCGAGTATGTGAGCGGAAACAGAGAGATCACACACGTTATCAGGATTCATAAGGAAATGAACAGTCGTCCAAAAAAGACAGGAATAATTTCCTTCTAAAGTATTCTGGCAAAGATTCTCACAAAGATTCTTTCTATTCACCCGCCAACAAGAACTACATGAGGAATGCTAACAACTGCAATGATCATAACATTGTGAGGGTACTGTGGATGGGCATTAAGAACTGATTGATTTGTGGATATTAAAACTGGCGTCAAACAGGGCTTTAAGAAGGAAGGAAAGACAGGCTTAGGAACAAGCAGAAATGAGGATGCCGAGCTTGATTTTGAGGATCTCGCTGCGTGAAAGACTGCAAAATGAAGAAATTATGAGAAGTACAGGGGTGGTAAATATTACTGATATGATAAGTCATTAATGTCCGCTGAACCGAAGCCCAGCATTCGTGAATCACCTCGCCCGAAACCTGAGAGAAGATGTCACGTTGTGATTCACAATTTACGGTCATCGGTGAAGCTAGACGCCACAGTAGAGAGAGCCAAGTTTCTCACGGGCTCCGACCCTCTTATCTCCCACGAACTCCCATGCAAAATTAAACATAAAGTGGCCTACAGGATTGCTTGCCTATTTCACCACCCCGATGTTCTTAAAGGCGAGAATTCGGCAAAGCCTCGATTTCGGTCCTAACATAAAAGTCTCAAGATACAACCTAATCCGGACCCAACCTCCCCCCGGGGAACTTATTGACACCCCAAGTAGGGGTTCAGGCGCAGACTCGCCTTCTACCACAAGTGCCAGCCATCCTCCCAAGCCGAGTGAATGCCCACCCTCGATGGCCAATCCCCCATCCACCCAAATGATCAACTCATTCATTTTCCATCTTCGGGAGCTGCCATGGATACACTAAATATAATCCACTGAAATATTTTTGGCCCCAAGCGGACCATTCCTCCCTTGAACATGTTCTGCAAAAACTTCAAAGGCATCATTGCATTACAAGAAACGCTCCTCTGGCCTCATGACCTGCCATCTGCGATTCAGTGCACGAAGACTTCAGAGCTTTCTCGACCTCATCGATGCAAGTTACAGATCACACCGTAGTCGGTCGCCCGAAAGGGGGCCTTTCTTTCCTGTGGCACAAATCGCTAGAGAATATGGTGAATTTGTTGACCTATAGGAGTGATAGATTACTGGGACTTATGTGACAGTAGGGGACTTTAAGATCCTAATAATTAATGTTTATATACCCTGGAAAATGAACGATAATTTTGATCAGTACTGCATGATCCTAGGTGAGTTACACAGCATTATTCACGACTCTGTTGCTGATCATATTTGTATAATTGGGGACCTTAATTCTCACCCCACAAAACAGTTTTATAATGAACTTACTGGCTTCTGTCAAAATCACGCTCTCCGAATTAGCGATGTAATGCTCCTCCCTCCCTCCTCCTATACCTATGTATAAAACAGAACGGACACAGTTACAGTCTCCTGGCTGGACCACTGCATCACGTCCCCTCAACTTCATGACTCTATTGTGACCTGCAACATTCGCTACGATCTTGCAACGGGCTATGATCACATCCCCTTACAGTTGTCATGCAGTACCCCATCCCTCCCTACCGTGAACCCCCTAACTGATCACCCACCTGCTGTTAACTGGGATTTTAAAAATCAACAGAAAACCAGATCCCTCAGGGAAGCCACGGAAACCAAGCTGCGGTCAATAGCCCAACCGGCAGACGCCTTACTGTGCACTAACCAAAAATGTAGAAACGATCATCACAGGAGATCTGAAAGAATTCTATTTGAATATAATTTCCGCTATGCTTGTCTCAGGCAGGGATAACTTTAGATCTCGTCAAGGCAACTCCCGTAATGTGCCTGGATGGAATGAATTGGTTAAAGATCTTTATACACATTCACGAGAAATGTTTTTATTGTGAGGGCAAAATGGTAGCCCGTGGGAAGGACACTTTGCACTGCTAATGAGACAGGCGAGAGTGCAATTCAAACTTGCCCTTAAGCACTGCAGACTGAATGAAAAGCAACTAAGAGCTGATGCAATGTCTAGGAAATTAGAATCTGGCGATTACCCCCGTCTTTGGAAGGACATTCAGTCCCTAAAGCCCAAAACTAAAAAGCTATCACAGAGTAGTTGAAGCCGTCGGTGACGAGGCTATCGCAAGAATGTGGGCGATCACTTCAGCACTATCCTGAATTGCATAAACGATCAAGACTCCCGCAGGATGTAAATAACCTCCTTACTGATAATATTCAGTTTCATTTCGCCCATCGTATTACGCCAGGTATCATCAGCGAGGCCATAAACAACCTACCTAATAATAAATCGCCCGGCTGCGATGATCTGCCTGCTGAAGCTTTCAAATTATGCCATCCGATAATTTACAATTTGCTAGCTGCTCTCTTCTATGCGTGCATAATTCACCAGTTTCTCGCAGACTCCCTCCTCTTAGTTCACTTAATACCGTTAATAAAAAACAAGCTAAAGGATGCAGCTGACCCTGTCAATTATCTCCCGATTGCAATTACTACAATTGCGTCGAATATACTTGAGTCCGTTCTTTTAGTGAGACTTCTCAACTTTCTACACACTACTGAAAACCAGTTCGGCTTTAAAGCAAACCACTCAACCGACACCTGCATCTACATCCTGAAAGAATTGCTGAACTATTACCTATCATCAGCCTCTCCTGTTTTCCTATGTTTTGTAGATGTGAGAAAAGCATTTGACAGAGTAAACTACCTGAAGCTCTTCCTGAAGCTACACAAACGAGGCACACCTCTATATCTAATTGGCATTTTATGTTGTTGGTTCTCCACACAGCAATTCTGTGTCAAATGGGGTAACGTACTGTCATACACCTTCGGCTCCCTAAACGGGCTCCGGCAAGGGGGTATTCTCTCTCCATACCTGTTTAACACGTATACAGATGCCCTGAATGTCAAACTGAATTCACTCCCAATCGGATGCACTATCAAAGAAATAACAATAAACAACCTCTGTTACGCTGATGATATGGTTCTGATATCCCCATCAGTGCAAGGTCTCCAGCGACTCGTCGACACTTGCCGCCAATATGCAGGGGATTTTGATATCCTATACAACGAAACCAAGACCCCGTGTATGTCGCTGCTCCCGAGATCGTTTAAGCATATTGCAGAACCACTAATTTTCCTCGGAAATCATCGTATGGAAGTCGTGCCTGAATTTCCGTATTTGGGATACATTATCGCGGACGACCTAAAAGATACGGCAGACATAGAACAGAGGCGTCGTAAACTATGTGCAACTGGCAACATGATTGCAAGGAGGTTTGCCTTCTGTCACCCAGACACGAAACTGCTGCTCTTTCGCTCGTACTGCTACAGTACATATGGGTGTTCCCTTTGGACGAACTATACCCGAGAGACCATGAGACGTATCACTGTTGTTCACAATGACATTCTGAGACGCCTCACAAACACTCCTCGCTATCACTCAGCCACGCAGATGTTCATAGAAAACCGCCTGGATAATTTGAAAATCATTGTGAGGCGAACAATGTCCAGTCTGATCACCCGACTGGGAAACAGCAGCAACGCGCTCATACAAAGCATCCTGAGCAGTGGGTCAAGAAGATCTAAATTGTGGGAAAAGATTGAATAATGAGGCGTTTGTTCCTAAATGCCTCACTCTCTGTTGTTGCAATTATGAAATGTCATCTCCAGAATCTGTCATTATTATTATTATTATTATTATTATTATTATTATTATTATTATTATATTTCTACGTTCCTTGCTGTTTTTGGTATTCTTACCTCCTGTTATTACTGTGTTTATTGTCATTGTAGATTTTGCAATTTTCAGTGTTCGTATTTAGCCCTCTGGACCTGACCTCTGTAACCACCTAAGGACCCCAGATGGAAATTAATCGTCGCAGGCAATCTGTATTTTTTATTGTTATAATTTTTTATTTTTTCTATTATACCTCATATGATTACTGTCAGTACCATTATTATGAATTCAATTTTTTCTACTTCTTCGGCAGCTGTGTGGATACTGCCGGTAAATATTTTTGTCATGTTACCTTATGTATCTATATTGTGTGTATTGTATTTGTATATTACATGTATATAGCCCTGAGCTGCAATAAAGATTATTATTATTATTATTATTATTATTATTATTATTATTATTATTATTATTATTATTATTATTATTATTATGGAGCCTCGATAGCTCGGTTGGTAGAAGCAGCAACCTCAGACTTCATAGAAGTCTGTGGCGAGGGTTCAATCCCCGCAGCCGACCGGTCAGAGAAGGCGGACACTTTGCTATCCATGTAGACACCCCGGGATTACGTATGTAATCAACGGATAGGTTTGCTGAAAGCAAATGGGTGTTACAGACTAATACCCACATAAACAGACACCTTACACGTCTCGAACTGTCGGCCTACCCGCCCAGTTCTCCTCGCTGCTGGGAGAAAGGGAGCTGGGGATTTGGTACAATACATGTACACATTCGTTACCGGGGTCTAAGCGATGTCAGGCAGGGCAGCCGATCGAGGCTATGGCCTACCCCACCGCCAAATCAAAGTCCTTCAAAAGAAGGCATCGTGCTTACCCCTTATAAAAATGGGAAAAAAAGCATGTTAAAAAACGAAAAAGAAAAATTATTATTATTATTATTAGAGAGTTAGACGGTTTGGACATGTATGGACGTGTGAGGAGGGCGGTGTGAAGAGGGCTTCGGTGGAACCTGGTATGAGTGAAAGGTCAGGAGGAAGGTAAGGGTTACACGAAGTGATAAACTGAAGGAAGATTTGGAGAAGAAGGGTTTCACGGAGGCAGGAATAATGGGAAAAGACATAACAAGGCAACCGACCTCTTAATATAGGGATAGCAGTGCTGATGAGATTATCATAATATTGTAATGGCCCTGGTTATAGATTACAGACTAGAATAGAACATAGAATTTAGGCCAAGCACTGGAACCCATGACGTCGTTCAGCGCTGAAAGGGAAATTGAGAGTACGAAGTTCTAGAAGTGTAACAGGAGGAAAACCTCGCAGTCGCACTATGAAACAATTGTTAGGAGAGGGTTGTGGAAAGTAAGGTGGAAGAAAGAGAATATGAACGGAGGTACAGTAAAAGGAATGAAAGGGGTTGCAGCTAGGGGCCGAAGAAGGGACCCTGCAAAGAACATTAAGTAATGCCTACAGTGCAATTATATATTACAGGTCATCCTATTAACAACAAAAGCAAAAATGAGTAACATGACGAAAGAAATCAACTCAAAATCGTTCTACTTCACCTTACTATCTACCACCACAGATTCTCCGGCAGGAAAGAACTTTTCAGTTCATTTCCTCGGAGATAAAATCATTTCCCTGGATATAAATTAATTTTCTTGGAGATAAGTTAATTTCCTTGAAGATAAGTAATTTTCTTTGAAGATAAATTCATTTCCTTGGAGATAAATTCAATTCTTTGGAGACAAAATCATTTTCTTGGAGATAAATTCATGTCCTTGGTGATAAATTCATTTCCTTGGGGGTAAATTCAATTCTCTGGAGATAAAATAATTTTCTTGGAGATAAAATAATTTTCTTGGAGATAAAATAATTTTCTTGGAGATAAATTCATTTTCTTGGTGATAAATTCATTTCCTTGGGGATAAATTCAATTACTTGGTGATAAATTAATTTTCTTGGAGATAAATTCACTTCCTTGGAGATGATTTATTCGCATTTATGAAATCACACTCCAGGTATCTGGTTATGTTTATCCAACTACAGAGTTCTAACAAGAAAGCTGGTCACTTCCCCTACGGAAATTGCTTCATATGACAAATAAATACCACTCGGTGCTCAGTAATTCCTCGTAGGATTAGGGGAAAAACATTTTTTTTCCTTGGATATCTGCATTAACATTAGACTGGATACTATCGCCTCCTATTTGCAAAATGAGTCGAGGTGCAATGCCATTTCTGTCGGTAAAATGAAGATTCTATCAGGTGATAAGGAAACGAAGGCTGGAGAATATTAGCATTACTGTTACTGATAGCGTTCTGTTACTTCTTTCGAATGAACATCCTGTTCTTTGGAAGACTGAATTTCAAGTCAGTGGCTCCTTTTGCAGGCTTGTTCCATATGAATAGGGCCCATCTTCTGACTAATAATAATAATAATAATAATAATAATAATAATAATAATAATAATAATAATAATAATAATAATAATAATAATAACAACAGTACCTTTGTCAGAGTTCAAGGAATGCATCTGTTAAAATTTGAATTTTTTTCTCTACTGTTTTTCGGAAGCTGATGCCTAATTGTATTTGTTAAGTATTTTTAATAACCAGGTATTCATTTGGAAAACAGAGACAGCCTTAGGAATCTTATCTTCATTTAGAAACTTTAAGACAAATAAATATAAAGGCTACATAGGTAAGATCCTAAAAGCTAAAACCGATATATAGGAAATGCATCTTTGAAAAATGGCAAAAAATAGGCAACGCGACCCCATGACAACAAGATTTTTTACACAAGCAGATAAACAGTCCTATTGATGACAACAAGAGAGAAATTAGCAAACATATAACAACGACCGTCTAGATGAATGCGTTATAGAACATAACGTATAAACAAGTGAACAGCACAATTTCAAAGCAAGTATATAAAAGGGACATAAAAAAAATTGCATTCATGTTTATGACAACAAAATAATTTTCATAATTTCATAACAATCATTTAATGATTGTTATGAAATTATGAAAATTATTCCCTGGGTGCATTGTTTATACGACTTGAATATATCAGAAGGATTTTTCTAAAGAAATCCACCAATATGAGTCACTTATAGGAAGGAACACAGCATTACTGCAATCCCACTTAAACTGAATAAGAAACCACTCGACCTTCCGTGTGGCAACGCTAGTGGCTTGCAACTTCATCCCAGTGATAATTGCATAATGCATGAAGTCTTGACATTTACAACGACGGTAAAAGGGGTGAAAAAAAAAAAAAACTTCATAAGCGGTTGGCGTACAGATATGGATGAGATTACTTGAATAAAAGAATTATTGAACGATCATCTGTAAACACTTCCCTTCTCTGCGGAGACGATCAGTGAAGTGGGCACTAATCCCATGAACCAATACTGACCCTAATTTCTCGCTAGAGAGAGAGAGAGAGAGAGAGAGAGAGAGAGAGAGAGAGAGAGAGAGAGAGAGAGAGAGAGAGAGAGAGAGAGAATAAAATTTTTTGTCTTTGCAAGAGGTGATGAAATCATGTCAAAGCTGACATACGATTATGAAGAAAGCTTATTTTCATTTTATAAGCATACAAATAACGGCCCATGCTTGTAAACTATATGAGAGAGAGAGAGAGAGAGAGAGAGAGAGAGAGAGAGAGAGAGAGAGAGAGAGAGAGAGAGAGAGAGAGAGAGCTTCTGGATATATAATTTCTAAATGAGGAAATATGGCACGCATAACATGAATATGAATAACATGAGTGTTCAAATGTTGTCTTCATACGTGTGTGTAGCAAGAACTGTCAGTAAAGAAAATTAATCTTCTACAGTTTTAAGAAAGGGTACAATGAAAACAGGAACTCTCTCTCTCTCTCTCTCTCTCTCTCTCTCTCTCTCTCTCTCTCTCTCTCTCTCTCTCTCTCTCTCACTTTTAACCTACTTACATATCTTCACACTACATCAAACGAAGTTTGAAAACTAAACAGGTCATTCAGCGCTGAAACGGAAACTGAGAGTAAAAAGGTTTGAAAGTTGCACCAGGAGGAAAACATCGCGGTTGCACTAAGAGTCAGTTGTTAGGTGAGGGTGGAAAGTAATATGGAAGACAGAAAATATAAACCGAGGTACAATAAAACGAATGAAAGGGGTCGCAGCTAGGGGCCGAAGCGATGCTGCAAAGATCCTTAAATAATGCCTACAGTGCACCACAAGAAGTGCACTTTCGACACTACCCCCTTACGGGGTCTGCAGTTGTAAGAAAAGGTACAATGAAAGCAGAAACTCTCTCTCTCTCTCTCTCTCTCTCTCTCTATACATACATATATATATATATATATATATATATATATATATATATATATATATATATATATATGTGTGTGTGTGTGTGTGTGTGTGTCAGAAATCGACGCCAGAAGAAAACGATTTAAATCTTAAAGATGACACAGAGTTGGAGCCTGTCAATCTGATGTGTGATCCAGGCAAAACCAAAAGCCACACGTGAATCATGATTCCTCGTGTACTATTTCTTACTTTCTTTTAATATTTTTGTCTATTAATCCTATTTATTTATTAATTTGTCAATTTATTTTTTTCTTTTTTAATTATTCCACAATAAGCTGTAGGTCCCGTTGCTAAGTAACCAATTGGTTCTTAGCCACGCAAAATAAGTCTAATCCTTCGGGCCAGCCCCAGGAGAGCTGTTAATCAGCTCAGTGGTCTGGTAAAACTAAGGTATACTTTTTTTAATAAGTAATTTCATCTTTTTGTATTTGCCATTATCTTCTGTTACTTTTTTTCTAATGAACACCATAGTACTCTCAGGAGTTTCAAGTCAATGGCCCCTGTTGCGGGCTTGTTCCATTTGAATAGGGTTCGTCTTCTCAATAATAATAATAATTTTTGCGTTGCTCTTGTTTTCATTTACAATATGAATATCATGCAATGGATGTATGGTGCACACACATAGACACACACACACACACACACACACGCTATCAGTGGTCTTATAAATTACTTACCGAGTAAAGCAAAATGTCGAATGTTTTCAGGAAAAAAAACAAAACGTTTATCTTTGTAACGGCATGTGGTATGGCTGGAGACACACTAGATATCCATTATAACATACTGCAATTGCTGCAGGTAAATATAATGTTTCTATGAAAGGTTTGCCAGTTTCCTAATTACCTTTAGTTCCTGATGTACCAATTATATGTCCGATGGCTGGGCCTGTTCTTTTTATGACAAAACTGTAAAATGCTATAACTAAGCAACAAATCTTCGTTGAAAACTTTTACACCAGACCTCACCCAAAGATACATCGTTGTAGAATTACCCAGCACGTTCTGCCGAGTCAGCATTGCATTTTAGGTAACGCGAAGTTGTTATGCAACAAAGGCTCCAATAATCACCTAAACCTTTTATTTGATCAATGTTAGCAACGAGACACATTGTGACGCATCCTAATATCTATGTATCAGAGTATAAATACATATAA
Source organism: Macrobrachium rosenbergii (assembly GCA_039081455.1). Lineage (NCBI taxonomy): Eukaryota > Metazoa > Arthropoda > Malacostraca > Decapoda > Palaemonidae > Macrobrachium > Macrobrachium rosenbergii. Next base: position 61,325 of record JANJGK010002330.1, read on the forward strand.
ATATGCAAACATATAATATAACAGAATACAGAATTTAGGCCAAAAGCCAAGCGCTGGGACCTATAAAGTCATTCAGTGTTGAAAGGGAAATTAAGAGTAAAAAGGTGTAAGCAACAGAAAGAAAATCTCGCAATTACAATATGAAACAATTGTCAGGAGAGGGATGAGGGAAGTAAGATGGAAGAAAGTGAATATGAACGGAGGCAAAGTAAAAGGAATAAAAGGGGTTGCAGCTAGGGGCCCAAGGGGAGCTGCAAAGAACCTTAAGTAATACCTATAGTGCACCCATGAGGTGCACTGACGGCACTACCCCCGTAAGGGGAAATACGAAACATAGTCAAGTGATATTGTAGGTTAATATTTAGGGGACTTCTATGTACAGAAACACATACATATATACATCATACCATTCAAGTAAAATTGCGACATAAGGATCAGTATAGTTAATTCCCACGTGTTTCATAAGAGAAAGTTCTCCCTCAGGAAAAACCAAAATTGATGGAAAAATTCTTGTACATTTGTTTTTTATTAGTGCATGAAATGCAATGTATGTGTGTAAGACTGTAAATGACTCAATCACTGATTGTTTTTGTGTGTGCTTAGATACCCAAATACCTTCAATAGTCCAATCATACGCCGTCGAAAGCTTATCAAAAGTTGGGAGGACAAGAACATCCTTTTTCAAGACTAAGTGTATGAAATGCAGTGCATGTGTTTAAGACTGTGCACGTCTCAATTAGTGATAGTTTCTGTGTATGCTTATATTCCTAAATGCGTGCAATAACCAGATAATATTCTATTATTATCAGTTAAAAAAATCAGCTCATTAAAATTCTAGAGGACAATAACATCTTTTATAAAGATCTTCCCTAGACTCCTGAATCACGAATGAACGTTTGTGTTGTGGAAAAGCTACATAGTAGATCGAGACAGCGTTCTGGAAAATTCTGAATACTTTATGATACAACGCAAGAGGATTGGTAGAACGGATTTTATCAGCTCTGTTACAATCAATCAACTGCTCCAAAATTCGTGTGTGCGCGCTTCAAGACGAATTATACATAAGCCTACTACAGAGAATACTTCATCTGCTGTAAGTTACTAAATAAATTAGATATCTCATTCTATGCAGCAAATTTTGAAACTAATGTGATTATGATAATTTCTCGGGCTATATTTTTTTTATTAAGAACATCTCTATATGTTGATCGATGTGGTATGAATAAATTTATGCATGTGCATTTATCTATCAGGACAACTTGATATTCAGATTTGAACTGTTTTGTAAACTTTATGCCGAGAAGCGTATCTGTGGACGTTATATAATATATATATGTATATACATACATACATACATACATACATATATATATATATATATATATATATATATATATATATATATATATATATATATATATATATATATATATATATATATATATATGTATATGTATATATAATTTCTTAAGAGTAGTAATTGGCTTAGCTAATTAGGTGTGATTGAGAATATTACAAATTCACTTTTCGCAACTCCAAAAAAGAATTAAAGTGCAACACGAAAATATTATTTATCGGAATTAGTGCATTATTTCTACGGCTATTTAACCTTTTAATTCATTGCCCTGATTAATTTTAGAATATTATATTGATCAAATAATATTTACAATAGACCATGATAATCTACCGCTTATTTCAATAAATCATCTGAATTTCGAATGATGACAAAGTTTAGGGTGACAATCGGATTCTGATGGAGGAGCAGCGGAGCTGACTGAGACTTTTGTTATTAATAAAAAATAACGATCAGTTACAAAATTGTGGTTTTCGATTTTATGGAATTATAATTTTCTTTTCAATCTTAATTTATCTGGCATCACAATTATCAAGGTTACACACGTCGACAATATAAAGATGAACTAAGGACAATCATTTATCAATAAATATTTAAATATGCATAAACAAAATCGAATTAATTGATATATATATGAATATATATATATATATATATATATATATATATATATATATATATATATATATATATATATATATATATATGTGCGTGTGTGTGTGTGTATGTGTGTGTGTTACTTGTGCCTGCAGTCTTGCAGAGTTGTTGCCTTTAAAAAATTGGATGAAATGTATGTGAATTTGAGAATTAATTAATTATTAGAGAACTCAGCCTTCCTTTACACCAAAAGCTCACTTCAAATCTCCTCAGGTATTCTGATGTAATACCCACAGTACCTTCTTAACTTCTCGAATTCTTCACATTTTTAGGATGCGCTTGTCACCAAAAAGCCTTAGATCCAAATGCAAGAACATGAAGTCATTTTGATGTCAGGTCGGTAACACGACCTCATTCTGATACTAGGGATGCGGGTTCGAATCCTGAAACGGACAGCAGAATTATTTCATCTTCTCGCATTCGGATCTGAGGCTTTGTGGCGACAAGCGTATCCGAAAAGTGTGAGGAGGGTATTGTGGTCAATCGAATTACATAGCATATGTCCATAACTGATAAAAATAATGGTTATTTGCAGAGATTTCTTTTCTGTACAAACATGCACACACCAGAACACAAACATACAGACGCAGCCAAACACACTTGAGTATTTACGAATAGAATAGAATAAAATACACATTTAGGCCGAAGATCAAGTGCTGGGACCTCTGATGAGGCCATTCAGCGCTGAAAGGGAAACTGAGAGAAATAAAAAGGTGTGAAAGTGGGAAAACCTCGCAGCAGTTGCACTGTGAAACAACTGTTCGAAAAGGGTGGAACGTATGAAGGAAGAAAGAATATGAACGGAGGTACAGCAAAAGGAATGAAAGGGGTTGCAGCAGCTTGGGGCCTAAGGAAGGGAAGCTGCAAAGAGCCTTAAGTAATGCCTAAAATGCACCGGGCTTGAGGTGCACTGCCGGCACTACCCCTTAAGGAGGTGAGCATATAAGAAGCATGCAGAAATAAAATACGTTAATTATTCCTTTCTAAGTTTTCATTTCCCAATGCGCCCGAAAAGGAACTTACCAGAAAAAATACTATTCTATTTTTTCAAGGATGATAGCGAACAAAATAACTTTCGAATAAAATAACACTAGATCGCTTCGTTCCGGCAGACATTTTATGCAATCACATTTCGACTGACGGAATACAGCTGACGCTTTTACTGTAGAAGTAACTGGAATGACATGCATGGCTAAATGCACAAGGCTAAATGCACATGAGTCGCACCAAACATTCGCCGGCGTGAGGACAGATAAGGGAAGACGATCTGTCAAAATAACAGCAAAACGAACTGAAGGTATTATATTTAGTGATGTCCATGGATTTACAAGTAAAGATGGAAATAAATGAGGATTATTTGCTTAGCATGGGAGAGATGCAAGCTTTGATAAACATATACAAAGTTAATTACATCCATTTTGACACTTCGATATTAAATGAAAGTTGGGAAAACCTTAAGAAATAAAAATGAATACTCAAACAAGGAGTCAAGTCAGGACAAATCTTGAAAGAAATCCAAGCAATCAGACAGGAGATATATATAAATATATATATATATATATATATATATATATATATATATATATATATATATATATATATATATATATATATATATATATATATATATATATATAAATATATATATATATATATATATATATGTATATATATATATATATATATATATATATATATATATATATATATATATATATATTGTAGATTCCTTTCCAGCAAATGCAGGAGAGTGAAGTAAGGCCGCCGGGCGGGTGCAACGGGAAACAGAAAAGCGAGAGGAAGAAGCTATATCTGAAGGCAATGTGTTGCCAAAAGTTGAACTTTACAATCTCGAAAATCTTTATCTTTCTTTTATTGATCTAACCGTGAATATATAATTTTCATTCACTATCTCTAGAAGTAAATATCTAAAAATCTACAAATTAATAAATATATAAAAATTGCAACAATAGATTATAAAAGCCGAATCATCATCAGCATCAACTACAGCCCGCTTTGTTCCTATATATTGCCGAGCAATTTATTGCTGTAGTTTACACTGATGTTGTTTTGGCTGTCATAATCCAGTGTTATCATTAATAGTATTTTAATAGTAATTTATCAAAGCTAAATATTAGTAACAACCTGCGACCTCAGTACTTCAATTGGCCAGATTTCTTTCTAATATTACAGAGAATTTTATTGCTGTAGTTGACACTGATGATGTTTTGGTTATTATAATCTCTTATTGTCGTTTTTATTTATTTATTAATCAGTTAATCTATCTTTTTTTTCATAACTGATCTCCTCTTTCTGTATTTCCTTTTACCTCCTCTTACTTCTTCCTAATAAACACCATAATATTCCATGGAAGCTTGAATTTCAAGCCAATGGCCCTTGCGGGCCTGTTCCGTATAAATAGGGTTCATCATCTGAATATAATAATAATAATAATAATAATAATAATAATAATAATAATAATAATAATAATAATAGTATTTTATGCCTAAGGTGAATCACTCAGCTACTCTTAGATTAGCCTTGAAAGACGAAAAGCCTTCCCGGAACAATGGACAGGTCCTCCTGATACAGAAGTGGAGTGGAATAAAAAATTGAGGCCAAAGCCAAAGCGATGGGATCTATGATGAGGTCATTCAGTGCCCTAAGGGAAATTAAGAGTGAAAAGGTTATGAAGGTGTAACAGGAGGAGAAAGACCTCGCAGTTGCACTATGAAACAGTCGTTAGGAGAGGGTGGAAAGTAAGATGGAAGAAAGAGAATGTGAACGGAGGTAGCGTAAAATGAATGAAAAGGATTGCAGCTATGGGTCGAAGGAACGCTGCAAGAGCCCAATGTAATGCCTACAGGTAAGCCAGTTAAAAACTGGCAAAAATGTCATTCTGGACAAAAATATGCAATATACATTACTAACACTCTAGACCTATTAAACAATGAGAAAAGAAAAAATAACAAATTACTATTGAATATTATGGCACAGCTGTTTTATAAGACAATGAGAATGATATCAGCGCACTGCTCAAAACAATTATCACTCCTCCACGTATTTCTATGACACTCCTTTACTTCTTCTATCCATCTATCAAAACAAAAAAGTCCTATACATCTTATATACAGGGAAACTGGGTTTAATTAACTGATGTCTTCCCTTTCATCATTACAGGATAAGCAATTACTGTCTGCAGTCCCCCAAAATGGGTATTACATACCTCTCCCTTCTGTATAACTTACAATTTCACCAGTGTCCGAGGCTGAAGCACCTGGCAGAGTATATCATTTTCCTAGGTAATTTGTTTGTATGATCCATTGCACACACAAACACATGCATACACATATATGTGTACATATACATACACACACATTATATATATACATATATATATAAATTATACCTATATCTGTATATATATATATATATATATATATATATATATATATATATATATATATATATATATACTGTATATACACTGGCCTCATAAAGTTAATCACATGCAGTCTATGCTGTAAATGTTTGACAGGGAAGTAGACCATCTATGCTCCTGAAGGTTGTACGTAAAACTGTAAAGTCAACACCAAGAAGTTATTCTGCTTACCCAGTATTTTAACTGTCAAGAGAATCAAAGCGTCTTTTCCTTTTAGTTTTCTGAGGGAGGAAAAGAGGAGAGAGATTGAGAATGGTGCTTAAAGATAGATTTCATTTTTAATTAAACTTTCTCGCAGTCTCCATATCTGAACCTTTCTGTATGTAGGTTTTTAAACTGAAAAAAAAGAAACCTCTCTCTCTCTCTCTCTCTCTCTCTCTCTCTCTCTCTCTCTATATATATATATATATATATATATATATATATATATATATATATATATATATATATATATATATATATATATATATATATATATATATATATATTTGTGTGTGTGTGTGTGTGTGTTTTACAGAGAGAGTATTCACAAGAGTATTCATAAAAAAAACCTATTCGTGAATTATGAAGACGCATGAACTCGGGAATGTGAGAGAGAGAGAGAGAGAGAGAGAGAGAGAGAGAGAGAGAGAGAGAGAGAGAGAGAGAGAGAGAGAGGAAGTCGCAGTGTTGATCAAGCACCAAAGACAAAACAAAAGTTGAACGACTTTCGAAATGGTTTTCGTTGCCGGACGGTAGGTAACAAGCAAACGTCAGCATTGGAGAGCATAAGGGGAAGGTGGAAAGGTTACCAAAACACTTCCGTCTCGGCTCAGAAGGCGTGGGATGGTGAGCAAAAAATAATGAATATAAAATGGTGAATAAAAAAAATAGTGAATACAAAATGGTGAACTGAATAGTGAATAGTGAAGCAGGTGAGAGGGTGTGAACAAGGACTTAGCCGACACACCTCGAACCATGACGTCACTGTTGACACCAGAAACAAACACTATAAAAGGGAGAAAGAAGGAGGAGGGAGGCAGTTAGAGCAGTAAGAGTAAGACAGTCAGTCAGAGGAGTGGGTGAGCGAGGAGCGTCGAGTGTTGCCCATGTCGCAATAACTGAACTTGGAATTTTCACAAGCTCTCCCGTACTTAGTTTTCTTTCAAGTCCAAGTTTGGACTTAATGTATTTCAGTCTCGAGTCCAGCCGACTTCCCTAAACCCTCGTAGGGGGTTTTGCCATCAATAAACCTTACGCGGTGCACTGCAGGCATTACTGAACTTTCTTTGCAGCATCCCTTCGGCCCCTAGCTGGAGCAGCTTCCATTCATTTTACTGTACTACCATTCATATTCTCTTTCTTAAATTTTACCTTCCACCCTCTCCTAACAATTGTCTCATAATTCAACTGCAAGGTTTTCCTCCTGTTACACCTTTAAAATCTTTTTACGCTCAATTTCCCTTTCAGTTAAACGACTTCCTAGGTTCCAGCGCTTGGCCTTTGGTCTAAATTTGACATTCCATTCTTCATAGAATTTAGTATATCTGTTCCTAAATGCTTGGAGAATAGTTGAAATGCAAGACAATTTTTACTGACGTATACGTTAACTGCTGTACGATGGCTCGCCAATAAGGTATTTAGCTTCGATATTCGAAAGGATTTTTAAAAATCTAGAGAGTCATTTCGGAGAGTATCGGACAATTTATTAACAGACACTAGTTTCATATTCTGCACTCAAAGTTTTACCTCACCGTTATGCTAAGGAAGTAAATAGCAAACGTGATGATATATTACTTATTGTTTTCGCATTTTTGTGACACTGAGTAAATTCAAATTTATACGAAATGTTCTAAACGGCTCTGTATTGATAATAAAGAAATGCCCTGTTGTTATTCATTTCTCAAAATTTTTTCAAAGCATTTTCTTCAAGCTTATGATGAATAGGACATTGGAATGGAATAAAAATTTCGGCCAAAGGCAAAGCCTTGTGACCTATGAGGTCATTCAGCGCTGAAATGGAAATTGAGAGCAAAAAGTTTTGAAAGGTATAACGGTAGGAAAACCTCCCACTTGCAGTATGTTTAGGAGAGGGTGGAAAGTAAGATGGAAGAAAGAAAATACGAGCGGAGGTACAATAAAAGGAATGAAAGGGGTTGTGCAACTAAGGGCAGAAGAGACGCTGCAAAGAACCTTAAGTATAGTGCCACAGTGCACCGCGTGAGGTGCACTGATGGCATTGATTAAGGTATGTTTCGACCCAAGAAATTTCAAAATTCGTGCTTTTATGGAAGTTTGCAATATTTGGGGCCTATCTCATTTATCCGCCTTCTTCCCTTGCAATGGAATTGTATGCAAGGGTAGCTTTCCACATTAACAAAATTCCTTCTAACGAGAATCTGACTTTATGTAACAACATCATGAAGAATACCGAAAATGCAGCACTACTGAATATTATCTAGTCACAGACGAAGATATTCATCTCAATTCACGTCTGATGCCATTGAATGAATGAATGAATGAATGAATGAATGAATATAGAATTTGGGCCAAAGACCAAGAGCTGGGACCTGATAATTGTTATTTCCTCTCCGTGTGCTAGAATGAATAAATGCATTTTCCCCTCTCTGTGTGTGCTAGAATGAATAAATGCATTTTTCCCCTCTCTGTGTGTGCTAGAATGAATAAATGCATTTTTCCCCTCTCTGTGTGTGCTAGAATGAATAAATGCATTTTTCCTCTCTCTGTGTGTGCTAGAATGAATAAATGCATTTTTCCCCTCTCTGTGTGTGCTAGAATGAATAAATGCATTTTCCCCTCTCTGTGTGTGCTAGAATGAATAAATGCATTTTCCCCTCTCTGTGTGTGCTAGAATGAATAAATGCATTTTTCCCCTCTCTGTGTGTGCTAGAATGAATAAATGCATTTTTCCCCTCTCTGTGTGTGCTAGAATGAATAAATGCATTTTCCCCTCTCTGTGTGTGCTAGAATGAATAAATGCATTTTCCCCTCTCTGTTTGTGCTAGAATGAATAAATGCATTTTTCCCCTCTCTGTGTGTGCTAGAATTAATAAATGCATTTTTTCCCTCTCTGTGTGTGCTAGAATGAATAAATGCATTTTTCCCCTCTCTGTGTGTGCTAGAATGAATAAATGCATTTTTCCCCTCTCTGTTTGTGCTAGAATGAATAAATACATTTTTCCCCTCTCTGTGTGTGCTAGAATGAATAAATGCATTTTTCCCCTCTCTGTGTGTGCTAGAATGAATAAATGCATTTTTCCCCTCTCTGTGTGTGCTAGAATGAATAAATGCATTTTTCCCCTCTCTGTGTGTGCTAGAATGAATAAATGCATTTTCCCCTCTCTGTGTGTGCTAGAATGAATAAATGCATTTTCCCCTCTCTGTGTGTGCTAGAATGAATAAATGCATTTTTCCCCTCTCTGTGTGTGCTAGAATGAATAAATGCATTTTCCCCTCTCTGTGTGTGCTAGAATGAATAAATGCATTTTTCCCCTCTCTGTGTGTGCTAGAATGAATAAATGCATTTTTCCCCTCTCTGTGTGCGCTAGAATGAATAAATGCATTTTTCCCCTCTCTGTGTGCTAGAATGAATAAATGCATTTTTCCTCTCTCTGTGTGTGCTAGAATGAATAAATGCATTTTTCCCCTCTCTGTGTGTGCTAGAATGAATAAATGCATTTTTCCCCTCTCTGTGTGTGCTAGAATGAATACATGCATTTTCCCCTCTCTGTTTGTGCTAGAATGAATAAATGCATTTTTCCCCTCTCTGTGTGTGCTAGAATGAATAAATGCATTTTCCCCTCTCTGTGTGTGCTAGAATGAATAAATGCATTTTCCCCCTCTCTGTGTGTGCTAGAATGAATAAATGCATTTTTCCCCTCTCTGTGTGCGCTAGAATGAATAAATGCATTTTCCCCCTCTCTGTGTGTGCTAGAATGAATAAATGCATTTTCCCCTCTCTGTGTGTGCTAGAATGAATAAATGCATTTTTCCCCTCTCTGTGTGTGCTAGAATGAATAAATGCATTTTTCCCCTCTCTGTGTGCGCTAGAATGAATAAATGCATTTTTCCCCTCTCTGTGTGCTAGAATGAATAAATGCATTTTTCCTCTCTCTGTGTGTGCTAGAATGAATAAATGCATTTTTCCCCTCTCTGTGTGTGCTAGAATGAATAAATGCATTTTTCCCCTCTCTGTGTGTGCTAGAATGAATACATGCATTTTCCCCTCTCTGTTTGTGCTAGAATGAATAAATGCATTTTTCCCCTCTCTGTGTGTGCTAGAATGAATAAATGCATTTTCCCCTCTCTGTGTGTGCTAGAATGAATAAATGCATTTTCCCCCTCTCTGTGTGTGCTAGAATGAATAAATGCATTTTTCCCCTCTCTGTGTGTGCTAGAATGAATAAATGCATTTTCCCCCTCTCTGTGTGTGCTAGAATGAATAAATGCATTTTCCCCCTCTCTGTGTGTGCTAGAATGAATAAATGTATTTTTCCCCTCTCTGTGTGTGCTAGAATGAATAAATGCATTTTCCCCCTCTCTGTGTGTGCTAGAATGAATAAATGCATTTTTCCCCTCTCTGTGTGTGCTAGAATGAATAAATGCATTTTCCCACTCTCTGTGTGTGCTAGAATGAATAAATGCATTTTCCCTTCTCTGTGTGTGCTAGAATGTATAAATGCATTTTTCCCCTCTCTGTGTGTGCTAGAATGAATAAATGCATTTTTCCCCTCTCTGTTTGTGCTAGAATGAATAAATGCATTTTCCCCTCTCTGTGTGTGCTAGAATGAATAAAGGCATTTTTCCCCTCTCTGTGTGTGCTAGAATGAATAAATGCATTTTCCCCCTCTCTGTGTGTGCTAGAATGAATAAATGCATTTTTCCCCTCTCTGTGTGTGCTAGAATGAATAAATGCATTTTCCCCCTCTCTGTGTGTGCTAGAATGAATAAATGCATTTTCCCCTCTCTGTGTGTGCTAGAATGAATAAATGCATTTTTCCCCTCTCTGTGTGTGCTAGAATGAATAAATGCATTTTTCCCCTCTCTGTTTGTGCTAGAATGAATAAATACATTTTTCCCCTCTCTGTGTGTGCTAGAATGAATAAATGCATTTTCCCCTCTCTGTGTGTGCTAGAATGAATAAATGCATTTTTCCCCTCTCTGTGTGTGCTAGAATGAATAAATGCATTTTCCCCTCTCTGTGTGTGCTAGAATGAATAAATGCATTTTTCCCCTCTCTGTGTGTGCTAGAATGAATAAATGCATTTTTCCTCTCTCTGTGTGTGCTAGAATGAATAAATGCATTTTTCCCCTCTCTGTGTGTGCTAGAATGAATAAATGCATTTTTCCCCTCTCTGTGTGCTAGAATGAATAAATGCATTTTCCCCTCTCTGTTTGTGCTAGAATGAATAAATGCATTTTCCCCCTCTCTGTGTGTGCTAGAATGAATAAATGCATTTTTCCCCTCTCTGTTTGTGCTAGAATGAATAAATACATTTTTCCCCTCTCTGTGTGTGCTAGAATGAATAAATGCATTTTCCCCTCTCTGTGTGTGCTAGAATGAATAAATGCATTTTTCCCCTCTCTGTGTGTGCTAGAATGAATAAATGCATTTTCCCCTCTCTGTGTGTGCTAGAATGAATAAATGCATTTTTCCCCTCTCTGTGTGTGCTAGAATGAATAAATGCATTTTTCCCCTCTCTGTGTGTGCTAGAATGAATAAATGCATTTTTCCCCTCTCTGTGTGTGCTAGAATGAATAAATGCATTTTCCCCTCTCTGTTTGTGCTAGAATGATTAAATGCATTTCCCCTCTCTGTGTGTGCTAGAATGAATAAATGCATTTTCCCCTCTCTGTGTGTGCTAGAATGAATAAATGCATTTTTCCCCTCTCTGTGTGTGCTAGAATGAATAAATGCATTTTCCCCTCTCTGTGCCAGACTGAATAAAGGCATTATCTCCTCTCTAAGTATATCTTAGTTTTACCAGACCACTGAGCTGATTAACAGCTCTCCTAGAGAGGGCTGGCCCGAAGGATTAGACTTATTTTACTTGGCTAAGAACCAATTGGTTACTTAGCAACGGGACCTACAGCTTATTGTGGAATCCGAACCACATTATAGCGAGAAATGAATTTCTATCACCAGAAATAAATTCCTCTAACTCTTCATCAGCCGGCCGGGGGAATTGAACTCCGGCCCATCGAGTGACAGTCCGAAGCTCTACCGACTCACCCAACGAAGGGCTATGTCCTCTCTGTGTGCTAGACTGAATAAAGGTATTATTTCCTCTCTGTGTGCTAGACTGAATAAAGGCTTTATTTCCTCTCTCTGTTCTAGACTGAATTAAGGCATCATTTCCTCTCTCTCTCTCTCTCTCTCTCTCTCTCTCTCTCTCTCTCTCTCTCTCTCTCTCTCTGTGGTAGACTGAATAAATCATTATTTCCCCTCTGTGCTATACTGAATAAAGGCATTATTTTCTCTCTTTGCGCTAGACTGAATAAAGGCATAATTGTCCGTCTCTCTGGTAGACTGAATAAAGGCATCATTATTTTCCTCTCTCTGGTAGACTGAATAAAGGCATCATTATTTGGAGGTGAAGGAGAGGGTCGAGTTATTTTGAAATGAAGCAGAGGGTCGTACTATACTGAGGCGGACGAGGGTCGTATCATTTTTAAGCAAAGGAGGGGTTCGTATTATTTTGAACTGAAGGAGAGGGTCGTATTACTTTGAGGTGAAGATGAGTCGTATCTATGAAACAGGAGAAGGAAGTTGCAGTGTGTCAAGCACAGGGAGCGACATATCATGGTAAGGTGCAGGAGTTTACTTCAGTTAAGCTTCACGAAATTGAGGCTGTCAAGCCAAACACTGGGCCACTTTCGTCCAATGAGCCCTGTTACTGAAAAAAAGGGGGTTGGAGTTGTTGGAGAGCAAGATATTCAGATCCAGAAAAAAATCAGATGAAGTACATGGATCTAAAGGCAATATTGGCAGAAAACCCCACAGTTGCAATAAGATGTAATAACAGCCAATTGAAGTTGGACAGGAGGACAGATGAAAGAAAGGAGGAATGGAAGTAAAGTAAAAGGGTAAAAGGCGGACACAGCTAAGGGCCACAGGGACACTGCAAACACCATCTAGTAAAGCCTACAGTGCATCAATTGAGGTACAATGACGCAACTACCCCACGACACTGTTAAGTGAAGGAAAAGATCATACTGGGAACAACTAAAGTGAGTTTTCTCATGGTAAGCGTAACAGGTATTAAAGAAATATAACTAGAACTAATAGCCTTTCTTAAGGAGTAATGTAAACTACAATACACACTGGGGACGTTTTCGGAACATATATAAAAATGTATATAGAATCTACTGGTCCCTTTTTGCGAGACACTTGTGTAACTGTAACAACAATGCCCTCTTAACTTCTTGATTTCTTCTCGCTTTGTGGATACGCTTGTCACTACACAGCCTTAGATCCAAACGCAAGAATATGAAGTAATTTAAGACAATTTGTTGTCGTGGTGATGAGACTTTAGAAAAAGTAGTTAAGTAAGAAATTTTATGATATTCAACTTCTTCCCCTGAAGTTTTTCACATTTTTCCCTTCTCCCTTTGTGTCACTAAATGCTCATTCATTGAGGATAAAAAAGCAGCTCTATTGTTTAAGTTTCCCCTTCCTTCATTGTTCTACTTTAGCGGCGTTGCCACATGTTCGTCTGAGATTTAGTAATGAAATACAGGGGGAATCCGTCTTCTTACTAAAAAAAAACTCTTTAGAAGTACGACAACAACTGGTGTAGGTGAGAACTAAAGGGTATTGTGAAATTGAGCTAAAGGGTATTGTGAATCTGAACTAAAGGGTATTGTAAAATTGAACTAAAGGAGATTGCAAAATTGATGTGAAACTGAGCTAAAGGTCATAGCAAAATTCAGCTAAAGGGTATTGCGAGATTGAGTTGAAGGGTACTGTAAAATTGAGCAAAGGGTATTGCAAGATTGAGCTAAAGGGTATTGCGAGATTGAGCTGAAGGGTATTGCAAAATTGAGCCGAAGGGTATTGCGAAATTTGGCTAAAGGGTATTGTGGAATTTAACTAAAGGGATTTCATAACTGAGCTAAAGGGTATTGTGATATTTGTTAGACTGTTGAGTAATTTCTGACAATAGTGCCATCGTTTTTACCTTTTGCCTCCTCGTGGTATCCATTTCGTGCTATGGTCATCAT
>JANJGK010002330.1:77500-112500 GCA_039081455.1 Macrobrachium rosenbergii
CAAACCTGTGAAAATTATAAATGAAAAGACTAATGAATATAATGGAAGAGAAAGTAAAAAAAAAAAATCAATGTTGTCACCCATAGTTCATAACATCGACAAAATCGAAGGATAAATATTCAGTATGTTAATAACAATCCTGCTAACTTGTGAATAATGACTAATGGTAAGGTAATGGTGGTTCAAAAAATAATCATTAATGGATGAAAATTGAATGACAAAAGACGTTTAATGGCAACAAGTAGTTTTACTTACTAAAATATCAGAGGTCCTTGTCTTGTTTATTATGACTGTAGAGTGGTTGGTTGCATCAATCAATACTGAGGCAAGGGCCATCAAAAAGGAGTCGGGGGGTTGGGGGGACAGGTAATGTTGACAACACGATGCCACAATAAGCGTTTGCATTACTCCGACCTGTCAAATGGACTAGGACATGGCGTGGTCTGTTGCAAGTCCATGGCGACACAGACCCAATCGTTTTCATATTTTGGCAGTCTTAATGGAACTAGAAGCCACAAACATTTTTTTTTTTTTTTTGAGGGGGAGGGGGCCTCTGTACCTTATTTTATTGTTCGAGGTGAGAGCCAAGTCTGTTCCAGCCCACCTCCCATTAGCAACAGCCTTCTTGAGCTGCCCAACATGCATCCCTCTACAGAAGACGAAAACCGATATATTGGCGAATGAAAATCTATTTGCAATATTTTAACTTGGCCCACAGCGTCGTTATGCTGGCTGACAGCCATTCAGGCAAGACATCTTTCGCACAGTGCCCTAATGCTGAAATGAGATTCCATACACTGCCGGTTCGGGTGTGTTTACTTGTGTGGTGTCTGGAACAAGCTGGCAGAAGTTGTACGTGTTCATAGACGACACGTTATTTTCCTGGTGTTGAGGTTCGTTCCTCTCAGGTCCTTTAATTTTGTTCTTCTCTCAGACAACTTTCCCCTAGGAAACTGGGTCCTCATAGCCGTTATTACATACTGTAAATAAAGACTAAGGCAGCGCTACAATGCTGGTTCCTTAACCTTGAAGGTAACTGAGTAGCTCACTGTCCACATCTCTTGCTTTCACAGGCCTCACAGTGGCTTCCTCTCGATGGGTTACCTGCGAATATTTTTTTTTTGGAGGTATGGTGTCTGCATGTTGCTGTCATCTGACGACAAAGAAGCCTTGACGATTGCATTTATCACCTCAACCCTACTTTGGACAAACACTCGTTCTTGCAGTTGCTAGAGGACCTACTTTTCTTGGCGGAACAGAGTTCTGGGGATCGATCTTCTTAATAAGGCTTTGGCAGGACAGGCAATTTCTGCTGGTCTTCTGAACCATTTTCTTCCTTCTTTGGAAAAACACTCCTTCTTGTAGTTGCATGGGGACCTACTTTCTTGGCGGAACAGAGTTCTTTGTATCGGTCTTCTTAATAAAGCTTTGGTAGGACATGTCCCTTTTTTTGGTGGGACATGCCCCTTTTTCTGGTCTACTAAACCACTTCCTTCCTGCTTTGGAAAAACATTCGTTCTTGCAGTTGCAAGGGAACCTACTTTCTTGGCGGAACAGTGTTCTTGGTGTTGGTCATCTTAATAAAATTTTGGTGGGCAGGCACCTTTTCTGGTCTCCTGACGCCCCCTTTCTTCACTTTGCATGCTGTACAATGTGTTCAGCTTCTTTAGCAGAATATTCATCGAGCTGGGAACCACCGCTGGCACTAGCATTAGCTTCAAAACTGAAGCAGGTAGCAAATTTGCAAACAAGCACGGGGCTGTTAGTGGCCTAAGGGATGGATCATCACATTCTGTATCACTATCACTATCACAGGGATGCAGACACTCGCCACCTGTTACGTCACTGTCGCTATAATCGTAATAATGAATTCTCTTTCTTTTCACACTACTGGCTTTCTATTTACTTTCTCCTCTTTAATTTCACAGCTTTTCTCTTTAGCTTAACGTGTTATGGTCCTGCCTTGCTCAGTAACACAATTAACAAGATCTGTCGCGGGAAGAGGCTCTTAATCAACACTATCACCATTTACCTGAACACGAAGTATCATCCAGAACAACTCGACCTTGACCACAGATGCCGCTGTCGCACTGAGCTATTTTCCTTTCTGCTCTTCCTCTCACAATCCTGGATGGCCCAGAAATACCGAACAACCCCATAGAAACTGCGCTGTCTAAACACCATGATAGAGGTAACATTATCGCTCAAAGATGACCAAAATCGCCGATGACAGCGTAAAGTTGTTTATTTACTAAGCAATCACAAGTGTTCCATGAATATTGGATATGAGCGTTGATTGGCTCTCACGTGAACAAAAGCGCTGATTGGCTGGCCCGTCACTCAGTGTAAAGTATTAGTCACTTGAAAGGTATACCTTATAACGGCACTTCAGAAACTTGAAGCGTAAACTAACGTCCGTTAAGCAGCCGCTCCACTCGCCCCCTCCCCCCCAACACGCACACGTCACCGTTCTCGATGACATAAATTCTCAATGTGTGTTACAAAAACATGGTACGCAGTCGCTCGCATTAGACGAAACACATTTTGCACTAAATATAATTATGAAGCTACAAATGCTGTCGAATATCCAATTCACGCTACTTCGGAAATATCCCCGATGGGGAATTATCACCGAAGGGGAATTTTATAAGTGATAAATGGGTCGGTGCTGCCGGGTTTTGATCCATTTATCACTTATAAAATTCCCCTTCGGTGATATTCCCGAAGTAGCGTGAATTGGGTATTAAACAGCATTTGTTGGTTCATGATTGTATATAAATCACGGTGTGATAAAAAATTTCATATATATATATATATATATATATATATATATATATATATATATATATATATATATATATATATATATATATATGTGTGTGTGTGTGTGTGTGTGTTTGTATAGATGTGTATGGTAAATAGATATATACATATATATATATATATATATATATATATATATATATATATATATATATATATATATATATATATATATATATATATAAATATATATATATATATATATATATATATATATATATATATATATATATATATATATATACAGTATATATATATATATATATACAGTATATATATATATATATATATATATATATATATATATATATATATATATATATATATATATATACATATATTTCGAAAGTCGTATGGTAGCATAGCCCAGATATTCTCGTCTTGGTAACTGGGAATTTCACGGGTAATCTTACCTTGAAGAAACATCTTACCAGCATGAGATCAGTATCTCACTAAACGCTGAATTCCATGATAGCTTTGGAAAAATATGAAAATGAAAAAAAAACAATGCATTTGGAACAAAGTCTTCCTAGTTTTCACGTCAGCAGTTTTTCAAACTCAAAATGGGGATTATCTTGCGGATATCAATCTCCAGTTGCCTGGAGAGCAGTGACGAGAGAGCTGTCAATCATTCCATCGCAGCTTCCCCGACAACGAATTCTGCTCACTAAGAAAGTCCTTTACAGCGTCCCTTCGGCCCTAGCTGCAACCCCTTTCATTCCTCATACCCTCCCTTCGTTCGTATTCTCTTTCTTCCATCTTATTTTCCACCCTCTCCTAACAATTGTTCCGTAGTGCAAAATGCGAGGCTTTTCTCCTGTTACACCTTTCAAGCCTTTTTACTCTCAGTTTCCCTTTCAACGTTGAATGACCTCATCATAGGTCCCAGCGCTTGGTCTTTAGTCTAAGTTTCACATTGAATTCCATTCCTAAGAAAGTTGATGCTTTAAGGATAATGGCAAGCTGGAAAATGATTCATGACTACACTGGAGGTAAATAACTGACTGAATATGAAAGCAATTTTTATTTAAAATGGTTTATACAAAAAGGCTTAAACACTCCACAATGAAACAGCATCTGGGCATTCATGAACAAGTGAGTATATTGACTAATAATTTCACCTCTGTTAGTTCATTTTTCTGGCACATACCATCTCACGTTCACTAATTGCATCACAGATCATCTGTAATTTTCAATTATAAGTATATTCATTCTTCGGTGACTGATTTAAATTATGAATGAAATTCGTAATTTCCGCTCACAACTGACCGAAACGAAGCAAGGTCAGTTCTAGTTGTGATAAATGGCTAGTAATCTTCAGCCTTGAACTACAAAATACACTCAACAACATTTCCTAAACTTTATATACGACTCCTCAGTAATTAAATACATTATTTATGTAAAATGTAATTGTTAAAATTTTATAAAATTAGCAAACTTGTTTTAGACGATTATTTTTTAACTTCTGGACGTTCGCTTTCCCGCACATCAGCAAGGTCAAGATATAATCAGCTCCATTATCTGCACAGTAACACGCTCTGGGGTTTATCACCCAGTTGTTCTTTGCCAAAATACCTTCATTTAATTTCAGTTTGGTTATCAGTTGTCAAACCCCATCATATCTTACGACAAAAAAAAAACTTTGTAATATGTAATTCAGAGTTATTACTAAAGTAAAACTGACTAGCAAAATGTAATACATATCACAGACAGTATATTCATAATAATCAGAAGGGTTTCTAACCTCTTTTTGTGTCAAACCCTGAGATTTGCCCTAAACGATTGTTCTGGTAAGCAAATCTCACATTCAACTGAGGTACATTTTGAGCAACAGTAGATGATCTCTTCGCTAATTTTCCGTACAATCATTAGCGAAGAGGAGGATATCCCCAACACACTTGGTTTTAAACTACGTAATTCTTATGAGAATGAAGATGTTTGAGTGCAGTGTACAGAACCACTACAAACGAAAATACTCAAGAACTTCGATGATTATTTTCTTCCCTATATCTAAAAATAGGAATAAAGCTCTGTTAGAAGCCATCAGCAGCCTACTTCCTGATATTACAGGTGAAGTGGGAACCCCGGAATTGAAGGAAAATATAAATGGAGCATCATTTCCCAAGTCCACTCATTCTTTGATGCTTCACAGAACTTCAGCCTGGTTTTTTCGCAGTTTCGTATGGGGCAGACCAAGAAATTTCTTTCCTTGAAAGGATAAGAACAAAAATGACATTCTATTTTGGTTCCTGCGTAGAACATCAACGGCACATAAACAAGTAAAGGTAAAAGGTTGTTTAAACGCCATCACGAAGACACGATACAAATTGGCAGTTACCAAAAGGTTACTTAAAAAGGAGGTGTCATATTTAAAAATTGTTTCTCCCGGGCTTTGGTACTAATGCAATTTTTTCCCATCAACATTTGATAGATTGAGTTTTTCTGATGAGCAACTGTTTAAGAAAGTTATGTCCTTAAGCAATTACGTAACTAGAACAATTTATTTACAGACAAGTCAATTAAAACTTAAAGATTCATGTAAACAATTCCATATTGGGAAGCAGTTAAAAGGCGATACCCTGCACAAGCACTAATGCACATGTGGCTTCCACAATCCACTGGCAAAACTTCAAATGTCTCGGTGCCACATGAATATAACCAAATATAAATTCATTAAATTGTATAAAGGTCACAATTTATAGTCTAGTCTAGAAATCTTTATTCCTCATTCGCTGAAAGCACAGTATCCCATACACAGTATTAAATGATCTAGTGATGTGTGTTCTGTGGAGTCCCATATATCCATATTTATTCACAGAATCCAAGTCTGATTAGTTAGACGGTACTCACCCTCTGGTTTCAAATCCTGAACTTGACTCCCGTGGTTTCAGATCCTGAACTAAACTTCTGAAAAGGTCACATTTCTCATACAGGTATCATAAAGGACACCAAAGCAGTACAAAATTCACTTATCAGTGCCAAGTGAGCACAACAATTTCAAGAGTTTTTCAAGGCGCTGCACTAACTACGTAAATATGAAGATAACTGATAGTCTTCAGCTCTCATGAACAAGCAATAGTATCAGTCACACAGCATGAATATTCATTAATATATTTACAAAGATCAAGCTACCATAAAAAATCATTTTTCAAAATCCCTGAATCTCAGTTTAACAAAATATGAGACTATAAAAATAAGCAA
This sequence comes from Macrobrachium rosenbergii, assembly GCA_039081455.1. Classification (NCBI taxonomy): domain Eukaryota; kingdom Metazoa; phylum Arthropoda; class Malacostraca; order Decapoda; family Palaemonidae; genus Macrobrachium; species Macrobrachium rosenbergii. The sequence goes on from JANJGK010002330.1 coordinate 83,525, forward strand.
ATACAAAGTTATTTTGTATGCTACTTGGCGATGGGCTGTAGCTCAGCCTGAAAAAAAGGCAAAGGGGAGACTACATAAGATTGTAATTTGAGCATAATTTCTTCGTGCCAAAGTAAGTTTACATTAATTCAAAGCTGAAACTTGTTGAAGTTTCATAATGATAAAGGCAAGAATCACTTCACGAATCTCAGGACGATTTTTATCTAATAGTGTATAGTTCCAACAGGCACTTTAATTAAACCGTGGTGCAATTCTAAACACTGGTTTAGTTTCGTCACACATGAAGAAAGTTATCCAAACATTACACAAGTAAATTACTTTACAGTAATCACAATACTAATGTTCTTAAAAGCCTATGGCAGTCGCAACTGACAGGTTCCCTGAAATACCAGGATTCACATACTGAACAATTTACTGCAGGCAGGCTGCAAAGAATATTCATGAACCATATCTTATTTTTTTCTGCTACTGCAGTAGATCATTACCATTGCTACTCTGAAACAATAGGACATCAGTAATGCACATCAACCATAAAAATGTGAGCATGATTTTAATATTTCAACGCAGCTGCGATTATAAACGATTACACTGAACTACTTTAATTATTTAGATGTTATCTCAGCACACTTTAAACTCATCACAGTTGTTGTACAAGACACATATTAATTATGACGGTGCACCTGTTTTGATCATCATTTATGTATTAAACGACAACTTCACAGGCCATTATAAATGTAGCAGTCCAAATGTCAATGTATGCTCAACGAAATGTTTTATGGCATATTGAATTTCACAATAAATCTTTCAGTAAATGTACTTAAAATACCACACTGTAACTACAGTAGGCCACTTGATATTCAATTGCAGAAACATTGGTTTAATTCTTTAAATGTGACCAAAACAAATAATATTTAAAGCCACTTGTGTACACTGAAACTCGTATTACATACAAGAGGAGAAATAACCATCCAGATAACTCACAGGGTTTATATGGCACACTTTAGTATAACGAGAAGTCCAGTAAAGGGAAAATCTCAGGTTACCCAAAGGTAAGGAGGGTTCATCTTAACTGGATTTATTTATGCCTGGTAAGAAGTCACCCACCGAATGGGCAAAGAAATTCGCTTTGTTTTCTCGTAAAGCATAAAAATGCAGAGTTGAGCTTTATGGGGGAGATTAGTGAAGACATTTTATACACAGATTGACAGTCATTGTCTGACGTATAATACTGCACATTCGACTGTAGTCAGGACTGCTATTAATTCCTTTGTCGGTTTTGGAATGCTGAAAATAATAATGGACATTTCCTAACGGCAAGTCAGCTGAATCAACACCACGTTTCCACACTTTTTTTGGAGTTAGTAGATACATAGGTAGAGTTATGTCCATCCTGCGATGGTGGCTGGATTTTCCCATTACCTTCAGAAATGCCACTTTTGGCTATAATTTTAGATGAATCCTCCAAGACTGGCACTCCTGAATCCTGGAAGTTCCTATTTGTCAGTCGATTATCACTCTTTTTCGTAGGCTGAGACACAAGAGCTGCTGAAGGAGGATCTCTGGCACTCTTCTTCTTTAAGGAAGCAGGTAAAGTAAAGCAGTTTCCTGTGTCATTTGTAGCATAAGGCTTCCTCCTGTTGATGGTGGCAGTTCCTATCAAGGGGACCATCTTCTTCCCCTCTGGCACATTTGGGAATTCATGCTCACTGTCTACTCCTTGGTCTGTTTCTCTTCCATGAATCTGGGGAATCTTTTCGAAGCGCTGGCACCAGTCGTTCTTATAATCAAAGGCGAATTCACTCTTAAACGATCCAGTGGTGGAATGGAAGCCTAAACCGAGAAAAGAAATGGTTAAAAATATTATTCATTTGCTATCTGGAAATACTCTTGCCCATGAAAAGTGTTATATGCTATCAGACTTTACACTTGTTTAAGGAAAAAGTCATTTCATCATGGATAACACCAACAATAAGATATAATGAACTGTGAGCAAAAGGTCAACCATTTTCACAGATCACACCAGGAATTGGTAAACAGAAGGGAAAAATGGAGAAGTTTTTAATGGGAAAAACATGTCTCTAACACACCGTCTCGCTTTCATATCTATAAGGATGCTTACATTTCATTATTCTGACAACATAGATCTAGGAACGTATGTAATTTATTACAGTAAAAACTGTTGCTGAACAGTCCCAGAGATATAATTCACCTTTGTCTCTGAGTCACTTTTACACCAAACCAGTCACTCTTTCATATGTATTGTATATATCACACATCACTTTCAACACAAAATGTTTCAGTTGCTCTCAACATTCCTGTCACCCTCCACATTGCTTCTTCATCGAGTCTGTCCAGTGGATAATCAATGGTTTTTTTTTTTTTTTTTTTACATTCAAAATTCTCATACAACTCTTTCATAAAAAAGGCTTGATCCACATCCCTGCAATTTTCTCTAAACACTAAATGTTCGTCCTCTATTAATCTTTCGGTCATCTTTCTTATACTTGCAATTTAAATTCCTACCAAACCCCTTATACAGTGGAACAGTTACTTCTCTCATGCATTTCTTTGCTAAGTACTTCATCAGGCATACCTTACAAATCCTGGTCAGCCACTTCATTGCCCAATCATCACTGTTCTGCAATCCCTTCATCCCTGATGCTTTTCCAGTCTTCAAATTCTTAATATTCCCTCCTTATTCCCTCAATGGATTCTTACATTCAAAGTTCAGGCAACTAATGTCAATCCACAACCAATATGAGTGAAAGCAATGTGTTTACAAATATATCCATATAAATGAGAAGTGTAGAGACTTCAGCTCCTTTCAGTGGAAGGAACAGTAATGGTATTTTCGCATGAAAGGAGTGATTTTACTCTTCTGGAATTGTACGCGGCAAATATGGAGATCGAAAGTCACATGGAACTCTTAACTGTAAATGAGTAAAAATAATACAAGGGGAAAAAAGCATTGAAAACAAATCTAGAATAAGCTTGAGCCTTAAAGAGAAAGAAGGGCTTCCAAAATCATCATATCATACACAGCAGCATATTGCCAACAGCCATGACGCCCCAAACACCCGGACACAAACAGCTGGTTCTCTTTGATGACCTTACCTGAGGCGAGAGAAGACAGAGATGCTGCTACTGACATCTCATCTCCCGAAAGGTCATAGTGACGGACGTCATCCAGGTTGTCTTCATGGTCTTGATCCACCTGGGAACGAAAACGGTTGACTGATATATATAAATATAGGCTCCAAGGCCAAGAACTGGGGCACTTTGGGTCATTCAGCACTTATCACAGTGGAGAGGGGAGTTAGAGTTGTTGGACAGCAAGAAAAACAGATCCAGGGATTCAGGTAGAAGGATCTAAACGTTGAACTGGGAGAAAAGTCACTGTTGTACTAAGAAGTAAAGTCAGAGAAGTTGGATAGCAAGGTTGAAGAAAGGAAGCAGGAATGGAGGCAAAATAAAAGGCTAATAAGTTTATGCAGCTAGTGGCCAAAGAAATCTGCAAACAGTTTAGTAAAGCCTACAGTGCACCACATAGGCATGAAAATTGTAAACTATGTCAAAGTTACTGTAGGGGACTGGAAATTCCCTATTCAAATCAGGTACAACTGGATCCGTATATTCTTAATTAGAATATTCAAAGCATACATAAACATAGCATAGCGATACTGGTATTTACAGATAAACAGCGATATACACATAGATGTGTGTATGTGTGTCAGAGCGAGAGTGTGCAATGCACATATCTCAATCTTTCATACAACTAGCAGTCCTCCATTGCACTAATGAAAACCAGATAGATTCACAAAGAAAAGCTACAAAAATCACATTACACTCATCTTCTCCAGAGAAAGATTTAAGTTTTCTTGTTTTTAGTAATTGTTGCCCCTAGACAATCAAGGGAGCACAGGTCATGTTAAATCCTAGAGTCCAAAGATATCTTATTTTTACATTTCGGACTTGCACCATTCATACTTTTTCATAGGAAATGTTTTTTTTTTAAACAATATATTCCAATGATACCTTATTTTTGAACTTCTGACTTGTACCAGTCATCATTTTTCATGGGAAATATTTTTTTCAAACAATATATTCCAGTGACACCTTACTTTTGCACTCCTGACTTGTAGGCGACCACCATCATTTTCCATAAGAAATCATATTTCACAAATGCTGTCTACCGGCACTAAATGAGGGAACACGGCAGTGTCCCCCAAAACCAAGAGATCTTAAGGAGCACAAAAATCTTGGACAGTAACATCGTCCACCGCCGCCTCCGACGTAAGGAGGTTTTTGTTATACTTCTCCTCCCTACCATCTCCAGGGGAATAGCAAAGCGCGTCCCTGGGATAACCTACCGTCCGCTCCTTCAAGCAGCACGCCCTACGATCAATCGACCAATCAGCGCTTTCTGCGCTCGGCCTGACCCTCCCGTAAGAACCATTCTGCTCCCAGGTTTTGTCTTTCAAACACTATATAAGATCGCTGGGTGGGGCGAGTACGGAATCCGCGCCTTGCCAAACGTCTATTGTTTTGATTAAAAGTTCTGACTTGTTAGAGCCTGCTGGAGTGAAATTCCCTTAAAAGGTATTTACTCACTTGAAATTAATATCGAAAGATATTTGACTTCACGTATTTTCTGTACAAACCAAATTTATTTTCATAAAAACAAAGTTATGGCACCACTTTTGACCACCGCTGCCAAACCTCATTTTCTCTGGCCCGTGGTCAGCGAGGCCAGCTTGATAAAAAATAAACAACAATTGTGGTCCCCTCAGACAGTCAGTGTCGCTGGATTGCGTGGATAGTCAGAGTGGAAACGGATCTCCCCACCGCCAACTTCTTCACCTTCTGGCCAAGCAAATTGATCATAAGGTAATAAAATACTTAATTTGTGTAATAAACATCCAAAATTATATAGTAAACTATATTATGTAAAATGCATATTTTCTTCTGTACTCTACATAGTAATACAGCTTACTATATAATTGTGGATTTTTATCACAAACTGTTTCTCACGAGACTGTGAATTTCTTAGCAAAACACTCGATTTTATATAGACAACCAGGGTGCCCTGTAACTAATGTTAAATTATTTTCCTCTCCTAAATAATGAATAGCCTATTTAACCTGCAGAGGCGCTGAAAACATTCAATCACGTAAACAATAAATAACAGGTAAAAACGAAATTTGGGAAATAATCAGATGGCCGAGCGACCACCACAAATTTCAAGTGTTAATCAATTAGACACATTATGGTATTAATATAAGAACTATAATTATTAATTCCAAAAAGATGAGCAAAGAAAGATAAATCAGTGGGAACAAACAAAATAAACTCAAATTTGTTTCTTTGGAAAACGAAGTACAGTAAATGACAGATCTCAGGCAAAGCCATAAACAAGGGTGAACCTCGAGGGTGGGATTTTAAAGGATAAATAGATCTGGCAGCGCTGGATTCTATTCCTGGCCACGCCCTACCGACCTTGGAACGTTTGAAAGACTATAGTAGGGAGAGCGACCGCCCACCACCCCCAACTCCCTCCCTATAACGTTCTGACAGCCAACCAAAAAAAAAGTCTAAAATAACAATGATAATAACAATACGATCAGGTTTTGGTTTGAAGCAATAATGGGGTCTAAAATGAAATAAGAAAGAAATATTAATATCGCTGTTTGATCAAAATGGCTGAACACACTGACGAATTTGAGGAAAAGCAAGGAACTCGTGTTTTCTAGGCTACATAAAGGGAAAGGTCACCATTATGAAGAGAAGTGACTATTTGGCGAAAATGACCCAGCACCTTTTGAAAAAAGCCAAAAGGACCCATAAAAGACACGCTTCAATAAGATAAACCGTTTCCTAAACTACCCAAGAAAAGGAAAGCACATCACAGAACTTACTATACTTTGGACTTGACTTTGGCTTCAAACCAAAACCTGATCATATGAAGACGAAAGTACGTTTAGAACTATTCGCAAATAAGATGATAATAATAACTTTATGCTTTTACACCGGAAATTGACTGAATGATATTAAGAAATGTCCCAGAACGATAAAAATCCTGAACGAAAAGCAGAGACTGAACGACACTAAAATATTTGTATTCATATACCGTTTCTCTCACCTCCACAGCAAGCCACAATAAACCGCGTCTAAACCCGTTACAAAACAACTAAAAAATGGGCCCAAGTTCCTTCGGCGCAATCGAGTTTTCTGTACAGCGTATAATGCTTATGAAACGTTCAGCCACAACCCATGAAACTCTCAGCCGCGGCAATTTGGTATGCTTGATGGAGGGTGGATGATCAACATACCAAGTTGCAGTCCTCTAGCCTCAGTAGTTTTTAAGATGTGAGGGCGGAGAGAAAAAGTGCGGACGGACAGACAAGTATCCTTCCCTATAGTTTTCTTCTACAGAAAACTAAAACAGGAAGACCAACAAGAACAACAATAACATCGAGTTTTATCGACGTCATAAATCGCCCTCTTCCCCTCGAGAAAAACTTTCGCCACATCGTAATTTTAAAGAGAAAAATTCGCCGACATAATTCAAACAGGGAAGGGAGAGCGCACATAAAACTATAAAGGTTCTCAGGGTTCTTAATGGAGGAGAAGTATTACCCAGAGGAGTCAGCGAATCATTTCTCCATTCCCTTCATGTCCTTTCGGTTGCTTGGTTGTGGTCTTTGTCGGATCATTAAATAAACTCATTCAAGTTTATTATACTAAAATGTAGAGAGGGACGGGGAGAGATTGAGAGAAATTTTGTTATTCAATGGAAACTGGTTAGCCTGAGAGAGAGAGAGAGAGAGAGAGAGAGAGAGAGAGAGAGAGAGAGAGAGAGAGAGAGAATGAGAGAGAGCCTTGGTCTAATATATAATCTATGCCATTTATGTAGAGAGAGGTGGGGAGGGAGGGAGAGAAATAAATTTGTTGTACTATGGAACCTGTTAGCCAAACACACACACACACAGAGAGAGAGAGAGAGAGAGAGAGAGAGAGAGAGAGAGAGTCTTGGTATGTTGGTCTAATAAGTAGTAAATTTAAAAAATCAGGTTTAATATATTAACGTGGAGAGGGATGGGTCCAGAAGTAGAGAAATTTGCTGTGCCACAGAACTGGTTAGCCTCCTTCACCAAAGAGAGAGAGAGAGAGAGAGAGAGAGAGAGAGAGAGAGAGAGAGAGAGAGAGAGAGAGAGAGAGAGAGAGAGAGAGAGAGAGAGTTGAATTATGCTAATATAGAGAGGGATGGGGAGAGGGGTAGAGAAATTTGTTGTGCCATGGAAACCTGTTAGCCTCCTTCACCAAACAGAGAGAGAGAGAGAGAGAGAGAGAGAGAGAGAGAGAGAGAGAGAGAGAGAGAGAGAGAGAGAGAATTGGCCTACTGGTCTAATAAATGGTAAATTAAAAAAATCAGGTCCATTATATTAAACTGGAAAGGGATGAGGGGAAATGTAGACATATTTGTTACACTATGTAAAACGGTTAGCCTCCTTCACCAGAGAGAGAGAGAGAGAGAGAGAGAGAGAGAGAGAGAGAGAGATAAATGTAAATGACATGACTGCTAAAACCATGGACGTTTGTATTTATGCAGACATATAAGAATCAATCCTCAGTTGTTTTATAAAAGCCTAGCATCATTAAATGTCACCAAACTTCAGTTAGTTTGCGTATCGTTACATTTACTAGACGCACTCCTCTACTCTCTGTCCCTTCTGTTATTTCTAAAACTGACCTTTTCGATGTTGATCTTGAGGAAATCTCCAATGCTGAGACCTTCTGGCTTTCTGGCAGAAGGTGCAGCCAGACACTGGCGAGCATCCTGAGTCACGTCTGGGAGATTCGAGTCTTCTTCATCTGGTCAAGAGGGAATTCACCTGTCATATGATTATTATTATCATTATCATACCCACATACACACAAATACACACACGCACATGAATATTGGGTTTTCAGCTGCCTGTGTACGTTCATTTGCACTGTTCCACCAGCGTGTATACAGTATTGTAAATATCTACAAATGGGCATCAGTCACCTGAAATGGTTGAGATGTAAAGTCAAAACTGGTCAGGATTTTCGTCAAATTTTTCATTTTCCTTGAGGTGAAGTGTGAGACATATATATATATATATATATATATATATATATATATATATATATATATATATATATATATATATATATATATATATATATATATATATATATATATATATATATATATATATATATATATATATAAGTTCCTCGCTGGGTGAGCTGGTTCCGTTCTCAGCTACCACTCTGTTGGTCGCGAGTTCGAATCTCCGACCGGCCAGTGAAGAACAAGAGGAATTTGTTTCTGGTGATAGAAATTCATTTCTCGCTATAATGTGGTTCGGATTCCACAATAAGCTGTAGATCCCATTGCTAGGTAACCAATTGGTTCTTAGCCACGTAAAAATAAATCTAATCCTTCGGGCCAGCCCTAGGAGCGCTGTTAATCAGCTCAGTGGTCTGGTTAAACTAAGATATACTTAACTTATACTTTATAGTTTATACATATGTATGTATAAAGGTTTTGACCGTTAGTTCTTACTTATATAACTTTGGTCTTGACGATGACCACATGATCTAGACTGACCGTTGACCACATATCCGTCGGGAGAGACCTGGAGAAACTTGAGGTCGAAATGGGTGACGTCCTTCTCCCCGAAGGCCTCCAGATCCGTGCCCCCCATCGTCTCCTTCGCCAGCTCCCGATCCAGGTTCGGGGAGGAGACGGTCTTCCTCCCGCGCCTTGCCAGACATACGATCAGTAACACCAAAACTGCACAGAAGAAAAGGAAGACTTTAGGATTTGATTTCATGGAATGTAGGTGGTCAAGCCAAGCTCTGGGTGGGCACTTTCAGCCATTCAGTGCACAGTGAAAAGAGAGAGTTGGAGTGGTTGGACAGCAAGATGAAGAGATCAAGTAAGTCAGGGGTCGGCAACATGCTGCCCGCGAGGGATTTCGGCTCGGCCCACCAAGTTAACACCTAGACGCTAATTATCTCACAGTTGTTATCTAGTTTAAGGCGTCGAGCGATCCTTATGGTACATTCGATATCATGGCCCTCCTCCGAGACTGCACAGCTGTCTGTTCCGCTGTCTCCAAAAGGCTGTGAATAATTGAGGTGAAGTGATCTGAAGGAGGAATTGGCAGAAAACCCCACAGTTGCACTAAGAGTAATAATCAGAAAAGCAGGACAGAAGATGAAAGGAAGGAAGCTCGAACGAAGGTAGAGTAAAATGCTAAACAGTGGTAGCAGCTGGGGGGGGGGGTGCGAAGGGACTCTCCAAACACCCTTTTGCACTGCCTAAAGTAAACCACTTTACGAAATACAGAATATAATACAAAGGCATTTAGTACGATGCTTTACAAATATTTTCGAAACGAGCAACCAACAGGAAATTGTCAGAATATTTAGAAGCGAAGGGAGTTTCTTACAGAGATACTATCGAAATTTTCCGGTAACTTTTCCTGAGCACGGTAGGTTTAGTTTCTAAATTATGTAATATGCTTTTTACTCTGTTTAAATATGAGTGAGAAAGAGAAATCCTTGCAGCTCCTGTCGGATGCCTTTGGAGCAATCCTCGTACATTATGTAATTCCGGGATTGGTCAGTGATAAGTAGGTGCCTAAAGTTCAAAGACAGTTTTCCCAGTCTCTCTCATTTTGTTTCTTCCAAAAGTATTATGACTTTAATGGTTCGGAATATTTTAAAGAAATTACCTAGTTATGACGGAAAGAACAAGTCGGCCACATATTTGATTCTGTGCAATGAATTGAAAAGGGAAAATTCGTTCAAACACAAAATGAATTATAAACCAGTAGAAGAATATCATTAACTTTTTCTCCCGTCATTCATCTTTAACTTGCCAGTTTAATGCCTGTTATTAATTCAGGTCAGAATTCAGTTCTTATTATTTATAAATGAAGTACGAATTTTCACATGCTTTTTAAGTCAATTGTATTAAAACAGGCCTCATTATTATGAAAAGGGGTTTCCAGCTACTTTTAAAGGCTGAAACTGTAACAGATTTATTGGACAATTTAGTTCACAAATGCTCTTGCATTTTCTGTCTTTATTCCAGTGGACCTTCACGAAAGCGTAGACATAACTTTTGACTTTTTATTAAATGAAGTAATTATGCTAATGACCTTTTATCGACTCTGAAACCATAGATGATATATACAATTATCCGGTGAACAACTTTGCCTTTGGCTCTTGAGTTCCAATTACAATATTTTGGGTTCAGAACTGTACAGCTATGTCAATGAGAAAACGAGAAACCCAACTTGAATGTCGTCACTCCAAAACCAAATTCTTGTTCTACATGTGACTATTATGCAAACAACAATAAGGATATTTCAAAATTGATAAAATTAATAGGTATCCCTTGCACCCGAAAATATATTTATGATAATAAATCATAATAAAGGTACCATGACTCATTTTGGACGCGATCTTTCCAGCAAATATTAAATGAATATCTATAATACTCAGTTCAGATTGCACTGTAAATCAGATCGCTAGTAGTAATGCAATCAAGTACAGCGGTCCTACTTGCCATACTAAACACAGAAACACGTAAAGTATTTATCTTTCAGGATCATAAATAACCAAACAATAATACAGTACAGTACAGAAAACAGACACACTTACCTAAAAAGCAAAAGAGACTGATTAGGATTATGATGACGGACTGCTGCCCTAAGACAACCCTAGAGGTCTGGGGGGCATCACACAACTGTACTGGCCCAGAGCCATAATCTGTGGCATTCAGATCATAAAGAAAATCGTTGTGACGCATTTCCAAGATGCATCCTGAGAAAGAAGCAACTTTTGGAGGTATCAAGTTCCACCTATAGGACGCAGATAAGGTGGCAAAACTGGGCATGGGTGCCAAGCCCCCAACCTGAAGAGGGCCTTGGACGTTGAGGAGGAAGCTGGGGTACATGGATATATTTGGATAGGGGACAGAAGTCTTGCACGGATCACCAGAACCATCGGTCGAATTGAATCCGCAGTCAACCACTTCAAATGTCATTTCCTTCTCCTTCCAGATGACAATGAACTGGAATTTTCGGTTGCTATTTTTTTCGACCGGGATCGAGATCTTTTTGGTCCCTGATCCCAGTTCGATGTAAGTCACCAGGACCCAGTTCCTGAGAAACACGTACATGAAGTCCTTGGGATAGTCCTCCCAAGGTATCTCCACGATTGGCCCCATATACAGGAGAATGCCGCTATGGCTATTCGATATGAACGATATGGAAAACGTCGCATTGTCACACACTTTCAAGGGTTCGTACCAGGCGAAGCTCTTCTCGAACCTTGCGTTCTTGAGTTCACAGCGAGGTCCATAATTGTGGTCGTCTATACACTGGCACTTAAGAGTGTTGTTGATGACCCCACAAGTCCCTCCGTTGTAGCAGAATCCACTGAAGCAAACGGAGGGCAGGGGTTCGAGCTCCCCGCAGTCGCAGGTGTATTCGTCAACAATGTCGACACCCACCATGGTGGCAGTGCTGCTCGCAACGACCAGAGGAGCAGTGAGGTTTGGTCGCACGCTGTGTTGGCAACTTCGCCCACCGCAAGGGGACTTAGACTCATAGAGACAGGCGTTTATGTCCACCATGACGATGTCAAGGCCAAGGGCTTTTGAAACCTGGAATGTCATGCGATAAATTATTATGTAAAACATTGTGCACATCAAATTGTACGTGAATATTCAGTATGAACAGTCACACCCCACCCCCCCCCCACACACACACACACACACACACACACACATATATATATATATATATATATATATATATATATATATATATATATATATATATATATATATATATATATATATATATATATATATATATATCAGCTAAAAGCATGCCATTGTGTCAACCTATCAAATCAACAATCACGAAAATTCTCATCACCTGCAGTCTATTTCTCATGAAGAGCCCATCCAACCTCTCGGCAGTGTAGTAAGGCGACCCATGGCAGTTGTACCGGATTTGAACTCCACCTTCGACGTCTTGCATGTTGAAGACGTCGACGTTTTTCGGAGGAATTTCGTGAATCCTGGCGATCTCTTCCCTCAGGCGCTCGTACAGCGTCTCCCCACCTAATGCCTATTTCAGACGGGGGGAGGGGGGGTGGGAAGGAGTTCTAAGGCCCTTTTGATTCATAAATGCAGCCAGCTAAATGTTTCTGAATTAGGGGTTCCACGTGCGTACATTAAATCAATAAGAAGACGACTCATTCAGCTCACACCGATCAAATGATATACTCAGAAAAATGAAGCATTTTCTGTACCTAACAAATTCCTTAATGGGAGGATCAAATTTATTATAATTTAGATATTTTTCAAGCAAATACATTAAACTGATAATATGACTTATGGAGTTCCGGCAGATCAGCTGATACGCTAAAAAAAAAATGGTTTGTGTTTCTCATAAATTTCCCGATGAGAAGATCAAATTTATTATAATTTAGGAGATGCCTTTCATCATAACAGAGCATTTTGAGTAAGAAATAATTATTTACATTATAAATAATAATATGTATCTATTAATTATTATTATAATATTATTGCAAAGTCACCTTTACAATAGGACTTCAAAAGTATTTTACTGAAAAATGAGTTGTGCTTAAACCATTACTTTATAAGCTATTATGGTCATACGTGAAATATTTATTCGTAATAAATATATTCTATCAATGATGCGTAGAATTGTTATTTTAAAAACTAGTTTATTAATCTAATGTTAGCTTAAGTGAAAATTAAATGATGTGAAAATCGTCACAAAAACAGTCAACAGATGTTTCACCTTATTTGTCCTGAGCATTTGTTGAGACTTGACATCGGCAAGTGTGAGTGACCCCGAGTTCATAACGGAGCTAAAATTGAGGTCAACCACGTTGATGCTGACCTCACCTACAGCTGCCTCCACACGTAATATGTCGTACACCTGTTCACGGTAAATTAGGAGGATGTCAGTGTATATTTCTGAAGGTAATTTGGTGAGAATACTATGTCCATATACACAAGCTTTAGAGGGCATGAAGGCCAGCTGCAGGAGCGAAGGTTTTGTTAATTTCTGTAGATAACCTGATAAGCATTTTAACATGTCCACACACACGAGCTTTAGGGCGACAGAAAGGCCAGCTGCAGGGGAGAGAGTTTTGTAAATTTCTTTCTTAAGATAATTTGTTAAGAATATTAACATGTCCACACACAAGCTTTTAGGCGACATTGAGGCCTGTTGAGGGTTGCAGAAAGGAAGGTTTTAACGGTACGTGTAATATGGTCTAGACTTGGGAACAGAATAAAGGAAGGTTTTAACGGAACGTGTAACGTGGTCTAGACTTGGGAACAGAATAAAGGAAGGTTTTAACGGTACGTGTAATATGGTCTAGACTTGGGAACAGAATAAAGGAAGGTTTTAACAGTACGTGTAATATGGTCTAGACTTGGGAACAGAATAAAGGAAGGTTTTGACGGTACGTGTAATATGGTCTAGACTTAGGAACAGAATAAGAGAGAATATCTAGGAAAGTTTTAAGGCTTGCAGGAGAGAGAGTTTTGACGATACGTGTAATATGGTCCAGACTTGGGGAAGTGAGAATAATAGAGGATAAGAGAGAAAACATTTAAAGGCTTAACGGGCTTACCTTCACCCTGAGCAAGTGCAATCCGGCAGGTGTTCCCTTAAACATCGTGATGTTGCCGCTCTTCCTGTCCACTTTGAAGTAGTTAGCAATATTGGACGAGGTCGTTTCATCCACCTCGAATATCTTGTCATCCAGGTCGAAGTCATCCAGATCCGTCATGTAAACAGCTCCGATAACCATCGATGGGAACTGTCCCTAGAATGACGAAGATGAACAATTTTACACAAACTTGTTATTATTTAGGAAAAAACGCGCTAAAGTCAAGTAGTCTTCCATCATCCAGTGATCAATCTTCCTTGTTTCCATTTAGCTTCACAACAATAATTATCATTATTATTCAGAAGATGAACCCTATTCATATGGAATAAACACACATGGGCCACTGACTTGAAATTCAAGCTTCCAAAGAATATAATGTTGTTCATTAGGAAGAAATAAGAGAAGGTAAATGGAAATACAAAAAGAAGAGATCTCACTTATAAAAAGAAAAAATAAATTAATAAATTAATAAATGCATAAAGATGTATTAAAATGCAAAGAGAATAGCACTGGGGTAGTAATGCACTGCATCTTTGCCTGAACTATTACACGACATCCTCAGGGAGACTGTTCCATAGTCCAACGGTGTGAGGAATAAAGGACTCTGGAACTGAGAAGTTCGACAGTGAGCCACATTTACTGGGTATTGGTGCTGCTGTTCAGCGAATCTGGTTGTCCTCGGCAGATAAAGCGGCTCAGGGATCAATTGAGAATGTGAAAGATCTCTGTTAAAATACAACTTATGGAAAATTGACAAACAAGAGACCACCCGCCGATAATCTAAGTCTTAACTGCTGATATTAGGGAACAGAAACCTAACATCACGAACCACTCTATCTAAAAGAGACAAGTCTCTAGCAGAAGTAGACATAAAAAATACAACACAAAAGTTGACTGTACCTGGTAATTGTAGACCTTAATCTCGCTCCTCCCGTCGGACATTGGAGAATCGTTCTCGTCCCCGACCTCTAGGGTGAGGAGACGGATGCCCCTCCGCCCCGTCTGATCTTGGGTCACGAAGGGAAGGGAGTACACCTTCTGTTCCTCTCGGTCCAACGACGCCACGGGAATCAGGCGGTACGTGGACCTTCCTCTGGAAATGGGAAAGGTAAACAGAGATACTTGTTATATACACATCAGCATTATAGATTCACTTCATTCTATCTCTGTATTTCGAGTAAACCTCGTCGTTTTCAAAACATCTTAATGAATATGTAACCATTTAGAGCAGCCTGCTTAAACAGAGCTTATGTCGAGAGAGCAAGGAACTTCAGGTAAACAAGGTTTGTGTGTGTTTGTCAGAGAGAGAGAGAGAGCGAGAGAGAGAGAGAGAGAGAGAGAGAGAGAGAGAGAGAGAGAGAGAGAGAGAGAGAGAGAGAGAGAGAGAGCATCAAGGTGATTAGACGCCTTTTCTTTTATTCCCCTCCCTTTTTAAACCAGTGTTAGGGTCACGGATCACAAGAAGAGTTAATGATTATTGTTATTATAATTATGACTTCTGGAGTAATACAATTTTACTAACTTCAACTGAAATGTAACAAAATCACTACTTTGTTGAAATAACAAACAGGAATACATCCATAACTACTTTATGAAACCCATAGATTTCATATTACATAATTTCGTTTTTCATTAATTCATAAAACCTAAAAGTTTCATATAAAGACGTTGTTCCATCTTTGGCGAACTGTTGAAGCGTCGACCCAACTCTTCGCTATGAAATATTTATCATCAAGAGACGAATGCCACACTTACCCACCAATCTGGAGACTGAACTTCTCCAGCCAAGAAGCTGGAGTCCCTGGGTCAAACTCCATGGTGCAAGGACAGCCATGGTCACCGCCATCAACATCGTCAAGCTTTATGGTTATGGATTCGACATCTTCAGGGTACAAGTTTTCCATGACTTTGGCGTAACCGTTCTCCTGCAGTGGACGAAACAAGTAAATTTGTTAATGGGGTCAAGTGTAATCTTTAAAATCTAGTTCACAGAGTTTTCTAACGCTGTCGTTGAGGAGAATTTCTATTTCATTTTACTCAATTATTATTATTATTATTATTATTATTATTATTATTATTATTATTATTATTATTATTATTATTATTATTATTATTATTCAGAAAATGAACGCATTCATATGGAACAAGCCCACCACAGGGGCCACTGACTAGAAATTCAGGCTTCCAAAGAATATGGTGTTCATTCGAAAAAAGTAACAGGAGGTAAAGGAAAATTCAGAAAGAGGAGATCAGTTATTAGAAAACAGATAAATTAACAAGCAAAAAAAAACAGATAAATAAAAATGTAAGTAAATTATTAAAATATAAGAAGCGGCATAAGGAGACATACTGTATATAAGAGGTTGGTAAGTTTTCTGTAATAGGACTTGGAAACAGTTTTTGCTTTGGTAGTTATACAGGAATAATATTTTCAAAGCTTCTAGCTACATTCATTTGCCATAAATTCATACACTTATCTTTAGGAAAAATAATTAATTTGTCAAATTCATTCAAAACTTATTGATCGATCTTTGTCATTTCTGAAGTCATAAAGTTATATCGTTGCGCATGATTATAATGAATGAGATACCCAAACAAGTACAAGCTCCAGTGAAAGCATAAAATATGACTATATATTTCTACATAACACAAGGCTGCTGTTTTGTTCATCCTTGATCGCCAAATCGGAAATGAGGTTTCTTCTCCTGAAGGCTTCGTAAACATTAGCTGTTCCAAGTACTTAAGCAAAATCTGTTTACCTGGATATCAAGCACATTTGTTCTGATACCTCTTCCACACTATCTTGCTGGTATTTCCTCGGCCTCTCCTCCTCCTCCTCCTCCCCCTCCTCCTAAACTCTCAATTTTTGTTACCCTATTCCCCTGCATTCTCTACACGTGAGTTAACCACTTATTCATCTTTTCACCCAAGCCAACCATTTTATCACATTCCTTAGCTTTGCATTAATTCCTGATCCAGATATACATGAAAATCAGCCATCGCAACAACCACAACTTTCTCTGTGTTATATCTGCCATTCAGATACAAATATCTCTTATTAAAGGTCAACAATCTTATAACAGGAAGTTATCGCAGCATTTGTAAGCGCAATATCTGGACATTGCCGCCCAAGGAAGTTTCACTGCCTTGAAATATTAAGGAAGATAAGCACCTCCAGATGTTTTAGTTAGAAAAGAGAACTGAAAACTGAAGTGGGTGCAGCTAGCTGCATAAAGGGCGCCGCAAACACCCTTCAGTAATGCCTTCAGTGCAACACCTGGCGTGCACTGACAGCACTACAACCCTGTGGTTGAAGGTACATGAGGAATGTCTACTGGAAGATGTTTTAGTTGAGAAGGAACGGAAAGGTGTGAAGAAAAGTGAGTTCGGTGAGAAGGGAGTAAGAATATTATACAAATCTAACCACATGAAAGGCAAAGCTGACATGAACACTTCTATGACGTTCACGATGAAAGAAGAATTTTATGTCAGGAGAATCACAGATCCACCAGGGGAACTTGTCGGTAAAGCTGTTTAGGAACAGGTGCAAAAGCAAAGGGTTAGTTAACGTAACAACGAGATGTATAAATACGAAGCTGTAGGATGTAAGAGTTGATCACACATCAGTATACAAGATGAATACAACAGTTAATGTCAAACTTTGGAAAAAAAAATAATCTAAGTCTGATGACAATTTTATTACAAATACTTCAGGGAGAAAAAGTTGGTCTTTAGGTATGTTAATCCTGAGAGAAAGGTTAATGAGCAAACTGATCTTTGAACAACTGGCAAATGAAGAGCTAGCCTACTGCTTGAGAAGAGTTTAATACAGTCCAGTGCTGATAAAATGAGGACATGAAAGAGGCACTGTATACGGAGGGTAGTAGACAGGCAAATATGAATGTAACAGAAGAGCTAGAGGGATTAGTTTTAATTCATGAATACTTACGCAAGTAATATGAGGCTATAATTAAAATTTTGAAGAAAAATATAGACACCGTAGACTGAAGTAATAGAGTGGCTTACGAAAGTTCGTAAAAAAATGTAAGAAAGGCAGAAAAGTTACAAAAAACAGACATGAGTAAAAGCTACTCCTCGAGATATTCTTTAAGAAGTAGAGGTGGCTTCAGGAATAATAGTGGATATTATGTTAATTAGTATACTTGGGAAGACGTTGCTAGGGATCTGATTGAGAACATGGGATATGATAGAGGGACTGACAGAGGAGAAGCATTGCAGGTTCAAGAGGGTAGAGCGTGTGTGGAAGAAGCTCTTTTGACCAAATAATTATTTGAAGTTTGAGATCAAACGGATCTAACCATATACGTACTACATGGACCTAGAAAAACACATATAATACTGAGAAGAATTCTTTTGTGATATTGCTGAGGATGTAGTTTTATGTGATGAAAGTTAAGATAATGTTAGATTATGCAAACGATAGAATGACTTATTTGGTGTAGACCCTGGTCTTAGGAAAGTGTTATATGTCTCTGCGGTTTATATACATATCTAATATCTATGGGTGGAGTGATGTCGAAAATTGGAGGACGTATAGGATATGGATACAAAGCTACGGGGCAGAAAAAGGAGTCTTGCACGACCCACAGAATGGTTTGATGCTTGCAAAGAATGCGGCATTATTATTATTATTATTATTATTATTATTATTATTATTATTATTATTATTATTATTATTATTATTATTATTATTATTATTCAGACGATGAATCCTTTTCATACGGAACAAGCCCATAGGGCCACTGACTTGAAATTCAAAGTTCCAAAGAATATGGAGATTTGGAAGAGAAACAGCAGGACTCAGCGAAAGAGTATGAAAGTATGTGTAGGTGGAGAAAGATGAAAGTGAATGTGATCAAGAGTACGGTTATTGAGGTGAATGGAAACCAGGAGATGGAGTAACAAATGTTAATATGGATGGCGACAGAAATAGTGCTGTTGATTCTCATTTGTATGTGAGAGTAATGTCACGAATTGTGGCGTGATTAAGGTAGTGCATCCCGGAATAGTAAACCGTGGACATTTGACAAAGAATTTGTTTGTGGCCGTGTTTAAATTAGGAGAGAATGGTATTATACGTGTGATGCGAGATGCTTGTAAATGAGGTTTATGTGTATCTCAACGGAACAGATAAATTCATCTCAGTTTCGAGAAAGGAAAAGTGATTCTGTACAGCACTCACCGGCAGATGTATGTGCGGGTGGTTGTCATTGAGATCTTGTATGACCAGATGAACGGTGGCGGGGTCAGCATCATGACCTCTTCCTCCTTCGTCGTTGGCTCTCGGATACAAGGTCATTATGCCCTTCTTAGCAGACTCGCGATCCAAGCACTGAAGGCATAAAAATTCACGGTTTTATAGGCAGCTCTCGCTCATTGTAAAATGGAGGAAGAAGGAGGAGACCTCTTTCCTCTTTTGCCTTTAGCTCTTTTGTGGCTGAAAGTTCGGAAAGGGAAAACCGCATTAACATCACAAAAACAATTCGTGCTCACATCTGTTCCCTCAAAATAATGGCATCAAACTGACATCTTCTCTACGACAAATATTAAAACTCCCCACAGCAGACAGGAAGTGTTTGGAAACATAACCATAAATTTAGATACTCACTCCCTTCAGCAACAAGCCTCCAGTCTTGCTGTCTATGGTGAAGTTGTGGAGCTCGATTGGAGACAGGTAATACAGCATGTTTTGGTCGACACTGTTGGGTAAGTCCGGGTCTAACGCGGATACCTGAGAAAAAGACAACAAAATTTTGTTGATCAAGTATCGATAGCCATGAAAAAACTCTCACAAGATACAAGCCTCCTGTCATTCAGCCTTGTGTTTCTTACAATAAACGTAGATCATCATCTGTTACCGCTAAGTTGCTCCACACTACAGTAAAACGTACACAAAAATATGACTCACAGCACACACATCACGAACAGGTTGAATACAAGTCAACGAATTATTACTAGTTGTAACCAACGGTTATCCAGCATTTGCAAGAGATTCGTTCTCCATTTATGGTCGTTGACTTCTCTTCAACTCGTTTGTGATATGTAAGAGATAGGTTGTTGATGTGTGCTTATGACACGCTTGACTGTGGTGTGGACTCGCTCTTAAATAACACCTAGAGTTGAACCCCACCCTCCATTAACGAATACGCCACGCCGCGAAAAGGATTGTTAGTAGTATTATTCTAATTGATCTCTCGATACTTACTGGTCATAAAAGAAAACTGCCCCTGGAGAAATAGGAATATAATTGTAAGAACATCTGTTAATGTCAGACGACACTTCAGAAAGGATTTGTTCTCTGTTACTGTTCGCGATCAAAAATAAATCAGAGCCTCTAAAAATCATTTGAATACTAACAACAAGAATGAGATTCTCTGTTAACCTTTGATTAATACCAGAAAGTAAGGCAGACCTCTTGACGGCATTAGCTGTACAGGAAAATCAAAATAACACACATAAATGAACACCTACGACTTAATCAGAATTTAGATCTCTATATGAGTGGCAAATGCCAAATATAATTCCCAATACCTTATATGGGTAGCTGTATGTGCTCGGCAACCCCATCTTTCAGCATTTAGGCTAATTATTCTACTTTATTTATTGGTAGTTGTTACTGATTATATCAAGGCTTCTAAGACATTCTACACAAAAAGATGTTACTAGGAAGACGACAGAATATGTAGCAAAACACAAGAGGTTAGAAGCTAGTGTAGCAAAACATTAGGTAACTCTAAGAAATTCAGATGGAAATCAAAACCAATTCGTACGGAAATTATGAGGAAAGGCTGAATTACAAGACTATAAGGAAAATGAAGCAAGATGACAGCACAGAAACTATGAAGGCTGAATTACAAGACTATAAGAAAAACGAAGCTAGAGAAAGAATGGAAATTATGAAGAAAGGATGAATTACAAGACTGTAAGGAAAATGAAGCAAGATGAGACCATGGAAATTATGAAGAAAGGCTGAATTACAAGACTATAAGGAAAATGAAAAGAGATGAAAGCACAGAAACTATGAAGAAAGGCTGAAGTAAAAGTCTATATGGAAAACGAAGCTAGATGACGGCACAAAAAGTGTGAAGGAAGGCTGAAGTACAAGACTGTAAGGAAAACGAAGGTAGATGAAAGCACGGAAATTATTGAGAAAGGCTGAAGTACAACACTATAAGGAAAGTGAATCTAGATGAAAGCACAAAACGTTTCAAGAAAGGCGAAAATAAAAGTCTGTAAGGAAAACGAAGCTAAATGAAAGCACAGAAATTATGAAGAAAGGCTGAAGTACAAGACTATAATGAAAACAAAGCCAAATGAAAGCACAGAAATTATTGAGAAAGGCTGAAGTCAAGACTATAAGGAAAACGAAGCTAAATAAAAGCGTGGAAATTATGAAGAAAGGCTAAAGTAAAAGTCTATAAGGAAAATGAAGGTAAATGAAAGCACAGAAATTATTAAGAAAGGCTGAAGAACAAGACTATAAGGAAAACGAAGCAAGATGCAAGCACAGAAATTTTTGAGAAAGGCTGAAGTACAAGACTATAAGAAAACGGAGCTAAATGAAACCACAGAAATTATGAAGAAATGCTGAAGTGAAAGTCTATAAGGAAAATGAAGCTAGACAAAAGCAAAAATGTCTGAAGAAAGGCTGAAGTACAAGACTGCAAGGAAAACTAAGCTACACAGAAGTAAAGAAACTATTGAGAAAGACTGAAGTACAAGACTATAAGGAAAACGAAGCTAAATGAAAGCACGGATATTATTGAAAAAGGCTGAAGTACAAGACTATAAGGAAAATGAACTAACGTAAAAGTTTATAAGGAAAACGGAGCTAAATGCAAGCATGGAAATTACTGAGAAAGGCTGAAGTACAAGACTATAAGAAAAACGAAGCTAAATAAAAGCATGGAAATGATGAAGAAAGGCTAAAGTAAGTCTATAAGGAAAGCGAAGCTAAATGAAAGCACAGAAATTATTAAGAAAGGCTGAAGTACAAGACTAAAAGTAAAAAGAAGCTACATATATGCAAGGAAATTATTGAGAAAGGCTGAAGTACAAGACAATTAGGAAAATGAAGCTAAACGAAAGCACAGAAATTAGAGTGAAAGGCTGAAGTACAAGACTATAAGGTAAACGAAACTAGGTGAAAGCATGGAAATTCTGTAGAAAGCTAAAGTAAAAGTCTCTATGGATAACTAATATAAATGAAACCACGTAAATTATTAATAAAGACTGAAGTACAAGACTATAAGGAAAACGAAGCTAAACGAAAGCACGGAAATTATTGAGAAAGGCTGAATTACAAGCTATAAGGAAAACGAAGCTAGATGAAAGCACAGGGAATTATTGAGAAAGGCTTAAGCACAAGACAGTAAGGGAAACATACTGGACGAAAGCATGGAAACTACGAAGAAAGGCTGAAGGTCAAGGCAATAAAGAAAACGAAGCTAGAGAAAATACAGAAAATATGAAGAAAGGCTGAAATACTAGACTGTAAGGAAAACGAAGCTAGATGAAAACACAGAAATTATTAAGAAAGGCTAAAGTAAAAGTCTATAAGGAAAACGAAGGTAGATGAAAGCACGGAAATTATGAGAAAGGCTGAAGTACAAGACTATAAGGAAAATGAAGTAAGATGAAAGCAAGGAAATTATGAAAAAGTCTGATGTAGAAGAGTATAAGGAATACAAAAATAGATGAAAACACACAAATTATGAGAGGCTGAAGTACAAGACTATAAGGAAAAGGAGAAGAGAGGAAACTCGACTCGCTGAAAATGGCCTGACCTTCCCGAAGGTGACGTTGCAGTCGGTGTTTTCTGTGACCCTGAAGGTGTAGTTGCTCTTCTCGAACACGGGCTGGAGGTCGTTGACATTCGTGACGGCGATGATAACGTCAGTTTCAGCCGGAGGGTTGGCTCCGTCGTACACCCGAATTCTCAGAGTGAACTGAAAACAGAACCCAAAGAAGAAAAGGGACAAGCTTACAAGTGGATTTGAGGTGACTACGCTTATAACATTCAGGAAACCAAATGTCCCAGAATAAGTGAAATCGGAGATGAAATCTGGTACAACTCTCGTTCAACTTGAAACTCCACGAAGAGAAACGATAGCGGAAGACATCAAAGGTAAAACGTGACTATTTACAAAGGTTGAAGCATCAACTGATTAAGAGGCTTCCCAATAAAGACATCATTGTGAAAAGTAACTGTAGTTGGGATCACATGTTCATAATGAACTCGTTTTCATCAGATGAAAAGAAGTGAATGAAAAAGCGTTCGTGGAAAACTTCAAGTTAACAACCAATGATCTAAACAATGAACGATTAACCTTTGATCCATTAATTAGAACGGTCTTGCTGGTAAGGGTCGAGTTTTATTGGAAGACCATACCCTCTGCTGCTGGTATTATGTCGATGCAAGTTGTTAGCTTTAATCTGATCATTTATTACTTTGCTAATTTGTGTTTTTTTTTTCTAATAACTGATCTCCTCTTTCTGTATTTCCCATTACCTTCTGCTAATTCTTTCGAATGAACACTGTTGTTAGGAACAATCGTTTGCCAATTGTTCCCTTAGTAGGTTGTTGCCTCCTTTTGTTTTTTTGTTTTTCTTGCTGGCGAGTTGACGTGTGGGTGGATGGTGTCAGAATTCGCCAGTCAGGTCCAAGACAGCAGCAGGTCACGGCAGCAGAGCAGCGGAGAGCATTCTTTTGGACGCGATGGTTGTCGTATCGACTCTGTTGTGGGAGTCCAGTCTTGTGGAACTGTGTCTGAGGACCTGATAGTTGCTGTATCAGCTCCGTTTAGTTGTCCTGCAGTTTTAATGATTATGCTGTTTGATTTTCTGTTGGTTTGTTGATGTATTTATTATGCTGCCTACTTTTTTTTGTATGTTGCTGCTCCTGATTTGTTAAATGGATTTATGTAAAATTTACTTACGTAAATTTCTACCTTGCTACCTCTGTTACTTTTTTTTTTATTTTAAGTTTTTTTTCTCTCCTGGACCCGACTCGCTTGTAAATTTTTGTAAATAAATTAATTTTAAGGTAACTTTTTGGTTTTGTTCTGCTTCTCCCTCCTTTGTTTGTCACCTCTTGTCAGTCATTACTGCCCAATTGCTTATTATTTTTAAGAACCTGTCGATCTCGAGAGGCGAGATCGTAATAACTTTAATACTCTTTGGAAGCTTGAATTTCAAGTCAATGGCCCCTTTGGGCTAGATCCATATGAATAGAATTCTTCATCTTCTGAATAATAATAATAATAATAATAAATAATAATAATAATAATAATAATAATAATAATAATAATAATAATAATAATAATAATAATAATAATAATAATAATAATAATAATAATTTTATTATTATTTGTATTATTATTATTATTATTATTATTATTATTATTATTATTATTATTATTATTATTATTATTATTATTATTATTATTATTAGTTGATTAAATGATAGCTAAAACTGAGAATGGACAGCTGATATGGCTAGGTCACCTAACGAGAAAGGATGAAAGTAGAATTGTGAAGTGGAGGTGGGATTGGACACTTGATGGATGGAGATCAAGAGGTAGACCACGTAAACGCTAGAGTGATTAAGTACAGAAGATCCTGACAAAGAATAACTTGCCAAAACTGAACAGTCAAGAAGAGAGGGAATTTTTGAAAACAGAGGAGAGTTGAGGAGACGACAGATCCCACTGACTGACAGTCTGAAAAGCCTTACTGGGAGCGGAAGTAAGAAGTAAGTAAGTATGGTATTCATTTAACATTTACCACGAAAAATAAATATATACACAATTCTAATTAGTTCTTATAAAATAAACAAATACGTGCATATTCAAACGAGAGATTTACATAGAAGAAAGATGGAATAAAGTTCAAACAGAACTCCAAATTCACTAAGCTTCCTGCTTAACTCTAGTAGAAAATCGTTGACCTTACAATTTCTAACGCTTAATGATGCATAGACGATGCAGGTGGTAATCAGTAATATTCTCATGATATCGAAACAATTGCGAACGAAATGTCAAAACAATTCCTTATTACAATTATGATATGAATACAGTACAGTTTACTGTATATGAAGACAATAATGATATTTTACATCAAATACATCAAATATAAAAGTATTTTCACGAAACGTGAAAATACTGAAAACCGAGTTTCAGGATGATGCTGTTTACACTAAAGATTTTCTAACAATGTCCAGTGATGATATTGACAAAGAATGGAAACAAAAGCACTGATTACAAATCAAAACAGTATTTTAAATATCATCTTATATTAAGTAAATAGAAATCATTGTAATTCAGGAAGACTTTATAATGAAATCTGGGCTGCCAAGACAAGGATTGGGGCACTTCCGGCCACTCAGCGCTTAAGACAATGAAAAGAGGCAGTTGGAGTGGTTGGACAGCAAGATATAAGAGATCCAGAAAAGAAAGGCGATGATGCACAGTGCTTTACGGGTAGAACTAGGAGAAAACCCCCACCATTGCATTAAAAAATAATAGATTATTATTATTATTATTATTATTATTATTATTATTATTATTATTATTATTATTATTATTATTATTCAGAAGATAAACTCTACTCATAAGGAACAAGCGCACAGGGGCCATTGAAATTCAAGCTTCCAAAGAAAATGGTGTTACAGAAGGTAATGGAAAATACAGAAGGTAATGGAAAATATAGAAAGAAGAGATCAGTTGTTAGAGAAATAGATAAATTAGGAAATTAGTAAATAAATAAATAAATAAAATGTAAGTAAATTATTAACGCAAGACTGAAAAGGAAGAGGGAATGGAAGTAAAGTAAAAGGCTACAAATTGGGTATAGCAATGGGCTGATGGGACGCTGCAAACATTTTCAAGTAATGCTCACAGTGCACCACATTAGGTGCACTGTCGGTACTACCCCGCTACGGGGGATGATACGGGAAGAACGCGAAGGTAGGAAGGCAGGAAAAGAAGAAAAGTAAGAGAATAACATGGTAACTGTGGCTACCTACATTTCGGTCGTACACGGGATGGTCATAGTCCAAGACTTTGTTGACAAGGATCTCGCCCGTTACTTCGTCGATTCGGAACTTCTGCTCCCCGTTGCCTTCCACGATCTGGTACTCGAAAAGGTTCACTGGAGAGGGGGGTGGGGAAAGGAGGTGAATTAGGACCTTTCAAATTGAGCGTAGCTAGGGAAGATTTAATTAGAAGCCATTTTTTTCTGAGTACTGTCGCTCGTTACCTTAAAGATATTGTTTCCTATGATGATATTTCAGAGGATGAAAGGAATATTTGAATATGCCTTTCAAATAAGTCTTTAAAACTTTATCATTAAAACAGTTATGTTTGCAGGACAGTAGGCATTATTGTTAGGGCTACCTTTTTCATATTTATAAAAGATGATGGCTTTAGGTGTCTCTATAAAGAAAAATATATATGAAGGTTAAATAAAGTTCTACATGTCTCGCGAGAACTAAAGGTTCTAAAACTTCTTAGCTGCAACTACATCGGGAATCTCGAAATCTCCTCCCCTGTGCTCGTCCTAACAGACCTTCCGCTCTACGCTTGTGTAAAATAGCCTCAGAAAAAGAATATTCACATAAAAAATAATATTCTTAATGAGGCCTCCAGCTGTTGTGTAAAACGGACTCAGAAAACGAACATTCATAACGAAAGCAATATCCTTAATGTGGCTTCCGGCTGTTGTGTAAAACGGACTCAGATAATGACTATTCGTGACAAAAACAGCATCCTTACCGACATCAGAGTCCTCGACGGCCAACTTGACTCCCGTAGACTTTCCAACCTCTCGATTCTCCGGCAGTTCCACCTCGTAGATGCCGTTCAGGTGATCGAAGACGGGAGGAACGTCGTTCAGGTCTTGCACCGTGATCCAGTATATTGTCATTCGTTCGTGACCTGCAAAAAAAAAAAAAAAAAAAATCGCTCGTGACCTGCAAAAAAAATGAAAAAGCGCTCGTGACCTGCAAAAAAAGAAAAATAAATCACTCGTGACCTGCAAAAAAATTTAGAATCGCCCGTGACCTGCAAAAAAAAACCAATTCGCTCATGACCTGCCAAAAAAAAAAAATCAATTCGTTCGTGACCTGCCAAAAAAAAAAAATCGCTCATGATCTGCACAGAAAATTTGATCATGACTTGCATAAAAAATTTGCTCGTGACCTGCAAAAAAAAAATTGCTCATGACCTGCAAAGAAACCAATTCACTTGTGACCTGCAAAAAAATTTTGCTCATGACCTGAAAAAACTGCGCTCATGACCTACAAAAAAATTGCGAATGACCTGCAAAAGGAAAAACAATTTGCTTGGGACGTGCCCCCCTAAAAATCGCTCGTAACTTGCAAAAAAAGTCTCGCTCGTCACCTTTAAAAAACCAAATTGCTCGTACCCTACAAAATATTCTCTCTTTGCCTCCCCCCCCCCCCAAAAAAAAAATACTCGTGACCTTAAAAAAATAAATTGCTTGTTACCTGCAAAAAAAAATGCTGGTGACTTGCAAAAAAAAACTTACTTGTGACCTAAAAAAAATTCTCCCCTGACCTGCAAAATAAATTTGCTTGTGACCTGCAAATAAAAAAAATTTGCTCGTGACCTAAAAAAAAAAATACTGCTCATGACATGCCGAAAAAGGTTCGCTTTTGACTTGCAAAAAAAAAAAAAAATTGCTCATGACCTGCAAAAAAAGTCGCTCGTGACATACAAAAAAAAGATAAGCTCATGACCTGCAAAAAAAAAAAAATTCCTTGGGACCTGCCAAAAAATAAACAATTCACTCGTGATCTGGATAAAAAGCAATTTGCTCATGACCTGCAAAGAAATACAAATTTGTTCATGACTTGCAAAATAAAATAAATTCGCTTGTGACATGCATTAAAAAATTCACTCATGACCTGCAAAAAAAATCGCTCGAGACCTGCAAAAAATATCACTCATGACCTAAAAATAACCAATTTACTCATGACCTGCAAGAAAACCAATTCGCTCGTGACCTGTAAAAAACAGAACAATTCGCTCATGAACAGCAAAAAAAAATAATTCTCTCGTGACCTGAATAATAAATCCCTCGTGAAAAAAAAAAAACAATGCACTCATGACCTGCAAAACAAATTCACTCATGGCTTGCAAAAAAAATTGCTCGTGACTTGCAAAAAAAATCGCTTGTGACCTGGAACAAAAACCAATTCACCCGTGACCTGCAATATATAAATTGTTCATGACCTGCAAAAAAAATTCGCTTATGACCTGTAAAAAGAAAAAAAATGCTTGTGACCTGCAAAAAAACGACTGCTCATGACCTGCAAAAATACCAACTAGCTCGTGACCTGTAAAAAAAATGCCAATTCGCTCATGACCTGCAAGAAAAATTTGCTTGTGACCTGAAAAAAAATTCCTGGTGACCTGCAAAAAAAAAAGTTTACTCTTGACCTGCAAAAAAAAACAATTCACTCATGGCCTAAAAAATAGGGAAGACAAGATGGCTGCATGAACTGCTTTGGCAAGGAGAGAGGGTTATCATCACGGCTCCCTGTGCGAGGGTGTGATGGGAAAGGTCATTTCGTTACCACTCTCCTTCGACTCTGAGCTTAACAAAAGGGTGTTGGGTAATGGTGGAAATTATAAGCTATTTGTAGGTTTGTATGAGCTGAATACGAAGTATCTCGGGAATGTAACAAACGGCTTTGTAGAATGAGAGGGAATCCAGTGACATCTGCAACATTTTAACAAAAATAGAGATTTTGAAACATACTCAGAGTAGCATGAGTCTTGAAATGGACATAACAAATCCACTGTTATGAATGGGTACAAATATTTAAAAATAAATCTTTACAGAACAGCTTTCGGGAAAGCTCTCTGTAGAATTTTATTTTTAAATACATTTGTACCCATACATAGCAGTGGAGCTGTTTTTCCAAAAGAGACTTTACTCATGGAGGAGAAAATAGAGGTTTAGTCTATGAAAGAGATGAAAAGGCATTTTAATCTGCGAAACGTAGGAGAAATTATCCGTGTACTAACCTGTTTTGCAATGTGCCTGAGCTAGAAAGACTTTCATGGCCGCATAAGCAAAGAGAAGTCTGTTTGACAGACTGTCTAGAACGTGGTCTGACAGTACAGACGTGATCACCTGTATTTGTAAGATTTTTCTAGAAACAG
>JANJGK010002330.1:117500-120000 GCA_039081455.1 Macrobrachium rosenbergii
AACTTAAAACAAACTTTAAAAGCAAGGGTAAACAAGACGCATTCTTTACAAAAATGATAATTAGGTAATTAATTCCCTCGTTCTCGGTCTCCAAACCAGCCAACCGTTGCGATCTCCTCAGGTGACTGCCTCCACGGTTGTTTTACAGCCTCCTCTCTTCTCAAACCAGCATAGGCGCCTGCACCGGAGTCAGCTGTTTGCAACTCCGTTACCTGGGCGGGAGAGGCAGAGATAGCGGCAGTATCAGGGGTGACTTGAGGTATACAAGGATTTCTATAATTAAAATTTTTGATATAAGTAGAACAAATAAGTCTGTTGATAAAACTATCTTCTGTTGTAAACGACTTATTACCTTCCATCGAGTTCCCCATGTTGATGACGGCCCACTCGACTAATCTTCTCTCATTGACATTATAGTTCTTGTAAAGCAATTTAGACCCTTCCCAGTTGATTCTGTGGTCGCATTTCCAGCTATGTTTGACTAGCACGTTATTGTTGGACATTGATTGATATGCCCTTTGATGTTCATTAATGCGAATTTGCATACTCCTACCAGATTCCTCGTAATAATTAAGATTACAACCCCCGCAAGGTATTTCATACACCCCTACGTCTATCTTCATTTCTTCTTCAGTTTTGTTCCGAACTAGTCTTTTCCTAATTGTGTTCTCGTATTTGAATACTGAGTTTACACTGTCGTCAGAATATTTACTAATGAGGGTTTGTGTGCTCAAGAAATTAGGGTGGAAAGGCAATGAAAGGAATTGCATCTTTTTCATCTCTTTACGTGGACGTGGATTGTATATTTGCTTTTTAGCCCTACAAAACGCTTTTTCAATGAAATGTGCTGGGTAGCATAGTTTCGTAAATGTCTGTCTTATATGTTCCAGTTCAGTATCTAAAAGGTGGGGGTCACAAAGTCTGTATGCTCTAATTACAAAATTCATGATAATATTACTTTTTACTTGTTGGCTGTGAAAGGAATAAGAATGTATGTAATTCTCTGAATTAGTCGGCTTTCTAAAGACAGTAAGATTAAACCTTTTTGTCCAAGGATCATGCAACACTAAAACATCAAGAAACGCTATCTGATGGTCAATTTCCTGTTCTACTGTGAACTGTGTTGAAGGAACAATGCTATTGACATAGTTAAAAAACTCGTTAAAGTGTATAGGTATGTAGACATTTTCATAATATTTAGAGGCACTGAAGAACAGTTTAACGAGTTTTTTAACTATGTCAATAGCATTGTTCCTTCAACACAGTTCACAGTAGAACAGGAAATTGACCATCAGATAGCGTTTCTTGATGTTTTAGTGTTGCATGATCCTTGGACAAAAAGGTTTAATCTTACTGTCTTTAGAAAGCCGACTAATTCAGAGAATTACATACATTCTTATTCCTTTCACAGCCAACAAGTAAAAAGTAATATTATCATGAATTTTGTAATTAGAGCATACAGACTTTGTGACCCCCACCTTTTAGATACTGAACTGAAACATATATGACAGACATTTACGAAACTATGCTACCCAGCACATTTCATTGAAAAAGCGTTTTGTAGGGCTAAAAAGCAAATATACAATCCACGTCCACGTAAAGAGATGAAAAAGATGCAATTCCTTTCATTGCCTTTCCACCCTAATTTCTTGAGCACACAAACCCTCATTAGTAAATATTCTGACGACAGTGTAAACTCAGTATTCAAATACGAGAACACAATTAGGAAAAGACTAGTTCGGAACAAAACTGAAGAAGAAATGAAGATAGACGTAGGGGTGTATGAAATACCTTGCGGGGGTTGTAATCTTAATTATTACGAGGAATCTGGTAGGAGTATGCAAATTCGCATTAAT
The DNA here is from genome assembly GCA_039081455.1 of Macrobrachium rosenbergii. NCBI lineage: Eukaryota > Metazoa > Arthropoda > Malacostraca > Decapoda > Palaemonidae > Macrobrachium > Macrobrachium rosenbergii. The sequence goes on from JANJGK010002330.1 coordinate 119,357, forward strand.
GAACATCAAAGGGCATATCAATCAATGTCCAACAATAACGTGCTAGTCAAACATAGCTGGAAATGCGACCACAGAATCAACTGGGAAGAGTCTAAATTGCTTTACAAGAACTATAATGTCAATGAGAGAAGATTAGTCGAGTGGGCCGTCATCAACATGGGGAACTCGATGGAAGGTAATAAGTCGTTTACAACAGAAGATAGTTTTATCAACAGACTTATTTGTTCTACTTATATCAAAAATTTTAATTATAGAAATCCTTGTATACCACAAGTCACCCCTGATACTGCCGCTATCTCTGCCTTTCCCGCCCAGGTAACGGAGTTGCAAACAGCTGACTCCGGTGCAGGCGCCTATGCTGGTTTGAGAAGAGAGGAGGCTGTAAAACAACCGTGGAGGCAGTCACCTGAGGAGATCGCGACGGTTGGCTGGTTTGGAGACCGAGAACGAGGGAATTAATTACCTAATTATCATTTTTGTAAAGAATGCGTCTTGTTTACCCTTGCTTTTAAAGTTTAAGTCCTCATAACCAAGACTGTCATTTCTAGCTGAAGAAGGGAGCTGAGCAGGCTCTCGAAAGCTCCTGGAATTCATTTTATTATTTATAAATACAGTACTTTACATAAATGTGGATTTTGTATTTT
>JANJGK010002330.1:127500-130000 GCA_039081455.1 Macrobrachium rosenbergii
GTAATCGTATCAAGTCCTTGTAGTTTCAGAAGCACTTTAGAATATAAGTAGTTAAATGAGCAATCAACTTGTAATACTGTAAATCAATATCATCAAAGATAAGGTTTCATCTCAAATTTTTATTTTCATTTTTGGGTTCACATCACAATCGTAGCAAATTCTTGTCCTTTACAAAAAGATTTTAGAATGTAAGCAGTCAAATCAGCAATGATCTTGTAATACTGTACTATAAATTTATACAATCAAAGATAGGGGATTCATTAAAAATATATAGTTTACTCTCCGGTTCAAGCTCTTCCTTGGGCGAGTCGGTAGAGTTGTAGCCTTGCCCTCGCTAGGCCCGAGTTCGACTCTCCGGCCGGCTAATGAAGAGTTAGAGGAATTTATTTCTGGTGATAGAAATTCATTTCTCGCTATAATGTGGTTCGGATTCCACAATAAGCTGTAGGTCCCGTTGCTAAGTAACCAATTGGTTCTTAGCCACGTAAAATAAGTCTAATCCTTCGGACAAGCCCTCTCTAGGAGAGCTGTTAATCAGCTCAGTGGTCTGGTTAAACTAAGGTGTACTTAAATTTTTACTCTCCGGTTCACATCAGTGCAAAGGATTCATTGATAATTCCCATCCGAGAGGGTAAACGAAATTTATGTCAGTGCAATATATGGATTCCAATTGAACTCACTTTGATAGCGCTGTAAATTGACAGTTAAGATACCAATTACATTTTCAGATTAACTGTCCCACTTTCAGCTTTTGTCACCCAAATTGAAAATACGGTAATCGGGTCAAGATAAGAGATATATTCTAATTACTCTTTTGATTACAGTTTTCTTCGAACTGCTATACTAACTGCTGAAAGTTTTAGATGCTTAAGAGAACAAGTCTTTCCATCGATACTTGGATTTTAATAAACAATTTATGCTTTTGTCAATTTCTCAATCAATTCATTAATTTATATTTTTACGCTTTCTAATAACAGATCTCTTCTTTGTGCACTTCCTATTATTTTCTGTAACTTCTTTCAAATGAACACCATGTTCTTTGAAAGCTTTGAATTCAAGTCCGTGTTCCCTGTGGACTTCTTCTATATGAATAGGGGTTCATCTTCTGAATAATAATAATAATAATAATAATAATAATAATAATAATAATAATAATAATAATAATAATATCATTACTGTAACAATTCTTTACCTTCCCGTTATGTCATCTACTCATCATCAACAATGTCAACCTTCTTGTAATAAACACAATAAAATATGTGACCCCCAGTAATGCAAGCCTGTTAGTAAAGGAGATTTCCAACCAAATGCAGCATTCGGGCAGAGAATAAAACTGGGATCTTGAACTTAATAAGAGAATTTAGTACAGGTTAAAAGAAATTAAATTACAGAGTTGAGCACGAAACAAAAATAGACTTCTAAGAGTGGAAAAAATACACTTTAGACAAGTATATTATATTATAATTAATAACAATTTTATTATTATTATTATTATTATTATTATTATTATTATTATTATTATTATTATTATTATTATTATTATTATTATTATTATTATTATTTCGGATAAAGACCTTCTCTCAAACACCAGACTGGCATTATGTTTAATTAAGTATTATTATTATTATTATTATTATTATTATTATTATTATTATTATTATTATTATTATTATTATTATTATTAATCAGAAAATGAACCCTATTCATAATGAACAAGCCCACAGGGGCCACTGAATTGAAACTGAAGCTTCCAAAGACTATGGTATTCATTTGAAAGAAGCAATAGAAGGCAATAGGAAATACTGAGAGAAGAGATCGCTTATTAAAAAAAAATTGACAAAATAATAAAGAAAGAGATAAAATGTAAATAAATTATTACAGTACAAGGGGATTTGCTTTTAGGGAAGTAATGCATTGCATCTTCGCTTGAGCTTTGAAACGGTAATAGTGATGACTCAACAGTAGTAACGATCAAAGAAATAAAACTTCATATCTGGAATTCCGTATCATTGAAAACTAGAACATCTGACGTACGCAAGGGTCATTGAATAGGAAGTAAAATTTAGTTACCAATAAAGGAAATATTTATGAAACCTGAACACTTAGGGGAACAGGAGAATCATAACAATTAACAGAACAATGAATGAGGAAAATGCCAATTAACAAAAAAAAAAAGAAAGAAAAATACATAACGTTATAACAAGACTAACGAGATTGTAATATGGTAAAGATATCCTCCACTCATCCATTAATAAAATAGCCATAAATGAAAATATCCCTTTTTCTGTTGTTTTTGATATTAGGTTTATGTTTAAAAAAATTACTAGTGAATTTTTCATAAACCGCAATGAATAGCAAGACATTACAGTACTTCTATCTCCAAATGCATACATACTTTATATATATATATATATATATATATATATATATATATATATATATATATATATATATATATATATATATATATATATATGTATGTATGCGTGTATACATATAT
>JANJGK010002331.1:0-87500 GCA_039081455.1 Macrobrachium rosenbergii
ACGTGACATAGGAGGTGAAAATTTTGATAAGTCATTTACAGAAAAGCTCATAAAATCATTTTCCTGAATTCTGTTCACGGAAACTCTGCTATTCAATAAATCTATTCGTTTCATTATAAAAAAAACTTGTCAAAAAAAATAGTGACTAGTTGTACCCTTAAGGTTTAAATATAAATTTCAGACTGCTATCAATATAGGGAGAAAATGCCTTTCATTATTTCGTAGGTCTAATATTGTGGAAAAAGGTAATATACTCTGGAGGCTGCACGATAAATAAAATGACTTCTTTCTCATTTCAAGAATTGCTGAAGAAAAAGAAAATTTTCTGCTTTCGTTTACTCGTTTAATTTTTTATTAATGATAATTAAACGTTGTAATATAAAGTATCATTAGCATAATGCCTTTTCCTGTTCCCTAATTACACAAAGCTTAAAAGCGAGCTGTTATTTTCTCTGGAAATTAAGGCAGACTGAATATTTATTTCCTTCGCAATCTCTTTGCAGAGCAAACATTAAATCAACCAATTCTACCTCACAGGTTTATAACATTAACCTGCAATTCTTTTTTTTTTCAAAGAACGAATCTCTTTTTTAATTGTTAATTATACAGTCACTAGAATATCTTTGCTGTAACAAAATAAGAAATTCCTCAAGATTTATCTTTTGTCTCAGCAGAGGCAGAATCTACGGTAAATACGTCATCTCGCTGTTAATCCCAGCAATCAGCGAAATAGGTTTCTTTGCTTATAAAACACTCAGATCTAGAGATCGTCTTATCTAGTGAGAGAGAGAGAGAGAGAGAGAGAGAGAGAGAGAGAAATCCTGGAGTAGATACTCTGAAGGGAATACAATTACAGCCACACATTCTTATGGTGCTTAAATACGTACTGTTTCTCCTATATTCTTCCATTATTGTTCTAATTGTGCTGCTTCGGCCTAAATCTTATCGACTGAATCTTTCATGACATTAAGAGATAGGTTTCGGGAAATATTGGTGTGTGTGTATATAATATAATATATATATACATATATATAAAATTCACTCATATATATATATATTTATATATATAAATATACATACACACACACACACACACACACACACACATATATATATATATATATATATGTATATATATTTATATATATATATATATATATATATGTATATATACTGTATATATATATATATATATATACATATATAAGTACATATACATACACACACATGTGTGTGTGTATGTCTGTGTGTGTGTATGTGTATGAAGTTTTGTCTTAAACACCAGGGCATTTGTTATTTTCACATACATTAGGCTACAAATGTCGTTTAATATTAGATTTGCTCAACCTTGGAATAACATTTTTGCAATTAAGGGAAATTTATAAATAGGCGATACGTCGAATCGCTTATCACATTCAGTTCCCCTTCGGTGTTTGTATGTTATTCCAAGGTTGAGTGACAATGATGTTAAACTATATTTGTAGCTTAATGTGTGAATATAAATATAAGTATATATATATATATATATATATACATGTATACATATATATATATATATATATATACATGTATACATATATATGTATATATATATATATTTATATATATATATATATATATGCGTGTCTGTTTCACGTACCAGAGCACTCAGCCGTTTGCAGGCAAATAGTTTCAATAAATATAAATTCTAAATTGTAAATAACGTCGGAATAAAAATTATGATTACCCTACTGCAGCTATCCTACACGATATATAAGAAAGCATGATAATAAATTAAATACGTAGCGTATTTAACTTTTTTGCAGAATAAGTTCTTATTAGTAACCACAGCGAAACTCAAGTTAAGACTGGATATTTATTAAGCAGCGGAACTGAGCTGGAGATGGCTACCAAAGACGCAGAAGTGAATATTCCCTTTATTCCTATTTTGCTTTCTTGTTTTTTCTTTCTAGGACATTGTTTACTATTTATTTTTCATAAACTTAAAGTTACTTCACACCTATGCACTTACATTAACCATAGGTTTCAGTTTTTTGGCTTATTTCGAGGTGCATTATAATTTCATCAATTTCTCGTCTTCAGTGCTCATTCAAGTAGCAGATGTATATTTTTTCAACATTTATAATATCCCTTAGTAAATGAGGTGTTCTCAAATATTTTCTTATTTGCATATGAATATTTACATAGCGAATCTCTCAGAAGTAATAACTTTGCTGGGAATTCATTTCTGCTGCGTGTTATTCGTCTCTCTTTTTGGGGGTTTCTCTTTTACTTCTTTCTTTTCAGTTAGTCAGTTCACTTTCGACAATTTTGTTTTTGTCTTCAACTGTTCATTAACATAGATGCTGTTCTTTAACATTCGACTTATTCATATTATTTTCAGACTTAATTCACTTCTTTCAAAATATCCGTACATTTTTTTTACCTGAATGTCTTCTACGACAGAGTTATAAGATTTTTCGCTCTAAAATAAACATTGTGTTAGGAACTTAACGGCATCAGCGTAGTGTTCGTGATAGGGCCTAAAATAGTGAACTTTAGCAAAGTCTTAAGGATATTTTGTCTCCGGAAGCTAAGAAGCCAGAGGTCCGACTGATCAAGGAAATAGGCCACCTAGAATTTACCGAATTCCCAACTCTAACAAACTCAGCTTAATTCCTGTTGCCGGTGGAATACGAGCGCTGGCATCAAGACTGTTTCAGCCTGTTGCTTTATACAGTTTAACTAAGTTGGCTAAATAGAAGGGTAAAAATAGCTTATAAAGTATTTAGAAAACTTCACAGAATATCAATCTTTTCATTCCTATTTCATCTTAAATGTAAATTTTCAGGCCATTTTCCGAAAAGGAGTAACAATTATTCAAGTATTTATTCGTTATATGTGTGTTTATGTGTGTCTGCGCACAAATGCGAAGGAAATAATTTTCAGTGCTTCCCATTATTTGCCAGTATTTTTCATTCGTTAGTACGCGTCAACTGGATAAACCTAATCTCCAAAACCTTTCATTGGAACTCATAACGTTTCTTTGCGAATCGAGTAAGAACGAGCGTGAATCAAGGTGTGACAGGGCCTAGGGTTCAAGCTTAATTCTTTCGAATACAAACCTACCGTCCGGCATTGTCAACAACAACAACAAAATTTTAGAGATCTAAACCCGCGTCTGTCCTTCGTCCCCTGTGGTTCAGACTCGTTTGGTTGCCACACTTGGAAAAGTAATGTAAACTCTGAGATGGTTTACTGGAAGAGTTCTAAAATGTAAATAACATTCGTAATGGTTATCATACTATGATGAGGAAATTTGGGGTTATTAAACCACACAAAAATTATTATATCTAAGATATGTTGTACAGAGCAAATTATACACACACACACACACACACACACACACACATATATATATATATATATATACTGTATATATATATATATATATATATATAATTACACTATTCGCCTTCAAGACATCATTAACAATGAATAAGTCTTGTGCGGGATTTACCTCGGTTAACCGTAGGTCTATATATAACCTTTCAAATAATATGGGAGTTGACGGTTGCTTCCTTAATGAGCTTAATTCTAAAACTTCTGATGCTTCACGTAAACGTGATCTGACTCCCAATGAACGCCATCATGGATGAAACAAAGACGTTGGAGATGAAAAGAAAGAAGGTTGGCGCCTGAGGAGTTTCTGCGAAGGTGTTTTGTAATTATCTCCACTCGGTAACGTGTTCTGGTTACGAGTCTTTGTGTACTTTTATGATGGAAGTATGTTTTTATTATCGACGCATCTTGCCGAGATATTTTCCATCATGATTTTGTTTTCATTCTTTGTTTTCTTCTTCTTGTGAGTTCATTCGTTCGCTGACGTCCATTCACTCGAGGGCTTTCCCATGAATGCTCCCATTTCCTCTTTGACCATGTTTTGTGCGGTGCTATGTGTTAAATGTGGCAAACGGGCGGTTATATAATTAAGTTTTTTGCGATACAATTGAAGGAAATTGGACTGGTTCCTTTTAATTTTGTCCTTAAGCATTTCGTCTCGTTGAGCATTGTATTTCTGTTATAGGTTATGTTATTATGGTTTAATGAAGCTGACATCTTCCAGTTTGATATATATATATATATATATATATACGAGATTGGAACTTTAATGCTGATATCATTGCTATAGGTATCTTTATTGCGTTTCCGAAATACCACCCTTACCGATAAGTACTGTTGTTAAGTTAACGATATTGTTTTAAGTTAAGTTAACAGTCCTGTTTTAAGTTATCAACACTGTTATAATTTAAGGTAACTATCCTGTTTTATGTTAATCTAACAATCTTGTTTTAAGTTATGTTATCAAAATTGATTTAAGTTAAGTATCAATACTTTAAGTTAAATTATCAATACTGTTTTAAGTTAAGTTTACAATACTGTTTTAAGTTAAGTTATCAATCCTGTTTAAAAAAAAGTTGAATTATCATTCGTTATTTAAGATGAAAATCCCGTTTTAAGTAAAGTTAAGAATCCTGTTTTATATTAAGTTAATAATCCTCTCATACCTTAAGTTATCAATTAAGTAAAGTTATACAAATCCTGTTATAAGTTAAATTATATATCCTCTTTTAAGTCAAGTTACAGTACTATTATAAGTTAAGTTAACAATCCTGTTTTAAATCAAGTTGTCAATCCTGTTTTAAGTTTAGTTATCAGCCCTGTTATAAGTTAAGTTAACAATTCTGTTTTAAGTTAAGTTATCAATACTGTTAATAGTTAAGTTTTCAGTCCTGTTTTAAGTTATAATTCTTGTTTTAAGTTATCAGTCCTGTTTTAAGTTAACTTAACCATCCAGTTTTAGGATAAGATATCTAAGTTAAGTTAACAATGCTGTTTTATGTTAATAATTCCGTTATAAGTTAGGTTATTAATCCTGTTTTAAATTAAGTTAACAATCCTGTTTTAAAAGATAACAACCGTATTATAAATTAAGTTAGCAGTCCTCTTTTAGCTAAGTTAACAATCCTGTTATAAGTGATTAATCCTGTTTCAAGATAAGTTAATAATTCTTTTTCAAGTTAAATTATTAATTCTGTTTTTTTAAGTTAAGTTATCAGTCATGTTTTAAGTTGTTATCAGTCCTGTTTTAAGTTACGTTATCAATCCTCTTTTTAGTTAAGTAATCAATCCTGTTTTAAGTTAAGTTTTCAGTCATGTTTTAAGTTGTTATCAATCATGTTTCACGTTGAGTTAACAATAATTTTTTAATTTAAGTTATTAATCCTTTTTCAAGTTAAGAAGGCTATTTTAAGTTATCAATCCTGTTTTAAGTTATCAATCCTGTTTTAAGTTATCAGTCCAGTTTTAAGTTAAGTTATCAACCCTGTTTTAAGTTGATTTATCAACCCTGTTTAAAGGTAAGTTATCAATCTTGTTTTAAGTTATCAGTCCTGCTTTAAGTTAAGTTATCAGTTTCCTTTTAAGTTAAGTTATCAATTTTGTTTCAAGTTAAGTTACCAATTTTGTTTTAAGTACGATCTCGGAACTAAAAATGTTATGATGTTTAATGTTGTTGGACCTGGGAAGATAGAATACGCAGTGCCTTTGTTACACGATCATTTGTCATCTGGGCAAAGGAACTGCTTTGCTATTTCATTGTTTAAAATTTCTGTTATTATATTTATCTCTTTTTTGTTAATTGGTTTGTTACTGTAGCTTACTTCATATCGCAAAGATATCTGATATGTGAATATGATGAGCATATTAATAATATTGTCTATCAAATTCACATATCAGATATTTTTCTAAAGTTTCGATATTTTACAATATGAAGGTAGTCGTAGTGAACATAATAAAGAGAAAAGAAATAAATAATCATATCAAACGAAACCATCAACTGCCCTTTTTATAACAGAAATTTCAAACAATTTAACACAGATATTATAAAGTGTTAGTCCGAACACCATTTGGAAACAAGTATTCATACCCTAATATTTTGAAATTTTGCAACGAAATGCCCAGCCTCTAGTCTCATAGTTCTCATACGCGCATAAACTTCTGCGCAGCGTCTGAACACAAATGGTTAATCTCACTCTTCAACTCTAAGAATTTGATCACTTTCTTTCTCCAGCATAATAATAAAAATAATAATAATAATAATAATAATAATAATAATAATAATAATAATAATAATAATAATAATATGTAAATAAAATATACAAATGCCAGCAAACGCATCAGACTAAATAACTATATGCGAGAACAGGAATTTCTGTGCAACTATGTTTTGTGATTAATAATAATAATAATAATAATAATAATAATAATAATAATAATAATAATAATAACAAGTAAATAAAATATAAAAGGAAAATGCCAGCAAAGGCATCGGACTAAATGACTGTATGCGAGAACAGGAATTTCTGTGCAACTATGTTTTGTGATTCACAAAGTCGTAAATCTCTGCAATGTTAATGAGACAGCGAAATTAAATGAGACGAGCTATTGCTGGGTAAAGTAAATAAGCTTAGCATTAAATGACCAAGTTCATAAATAACAAATAAATTAATAAAAGGAACGTTTAAATGAATATCAGCATATTTCACTGTCATTTAGTATACTATACAAACTAATGAATAAACAGAAAAAAAATTCGAAACAGTATTTTTGTCAATTTTTACGATAGGACCAGACTTTCAAAAATGTAGAATAAACTGCACATCCATGTAGATATTCTCTAATCATTGGCTACTGAGAAATTATACTGTAATTGCTCGGATTAAAGTACAACTGACTGTAATTAAAGTACAACTGATGGAGTCTTTAAAAAGAAATATCACTGGAACCCTACAAGATTTGCGTGTTGTTGTTATGCCTTTACTGGTGCTTCTTATATTTAATGTATTTATTTATCTATTATTATTATTATTATTATTATTATTATTATTATTATTATTATTATTATTATTATGCTGGAGAAAGTATTAATGATGGCTATTGTTTAATGTTAATAGAGACTCCACAACAAACAACATTATCATTTAGTGCCAAAACGAATCTGTTTATGCCGGAAGCGGCTGCGTTAAGCACGCCGCCGGGGCCTCTCGTCCTAATAGCTTCGGCGCTAAAAGGCAGTGTGGTTCACACCCATCTGAATTGCAGAGGAGTTTCTGAATGCCAAATACGCTAAAATTTACGTATCATTCTTGATGTCTAAGTTATTATTTTCACACGATGGCTTTTAAATTTCAAATGTATTTATATAAGCAGAATGAGGTGCTGTAGCCATGCTCTAAATGGCTTCAAGCTATAAAGTGTATCTGTGTGCACAGAATGAAGTAATGTCAAAGTTTCTCTCTCTCTCTCTCTCTCTCTCTCTCTCTCTCTCTACTTTTTTGATCTCTGACTTATTATCAAACAACTCTCTCTCTCTCTACTTTTTTGATCTCTGACTTATTATCAAACAATAACTTTTAACTATTTTGATATCTGACTTATCATCTTCATACAACAACTTTCAACTATCAAGCGTATATACATGCACAGAATTACAAGTGAAAACATTTTCTCTCTCTCTCTCTCTCTCTCTCTCTCTCTCTACTTTTTTATATCTATCTTATTATCATCCAATATCTTTTAACTGTAAATTGTATTTACATGTACAGAATTACGTGTTGAGAAACATTCTCTCTCTCTCTCTCTCTCTCTCTCTCTCATGGGTTGATATTTGTTTACTTTTTATTCTAAGCTTAACCAGTCGTCTAGACACCTACATTTCCACGGCTATATATCAGGGGAACTTTCGCCCTTGTGTTTGTTGTGTTTGAATGCTGTTCTTCCATTGAAAGAACTTTTGCTCGTGTATGACGTAAGACTTGCGTATAACTTAATATCAGATGATATAGCACGAGTTCTTTCATCGTCTTGATTACTCTTCCACATCAAGAAATTACTTCGTTCATTGCCAAAAATAAGTTTCTCCAGAACATGATTATTGCGGAAGTTATTTTACTGTATAAATAAGGCACCCATATACAACCTCTACGACCATATAAATCGATTTTTGTCATGTATGTATGTATGTATGTATGTATGTATGTATGTATGTATGTATGTATGTATGTATGTATGTATGTATGTATATATGTAAGGAGATCGGAAAAGAATAGGAAGAGGTACAAAGAATAAGCTCGGAGATCGGAGGAGAATAGGGAGAGGTACAAAGAATAAGCTCGATCTTCTTGCCTTCGCTCCGAAAACACTTGTTAGCCCCGACTTCCACAAGAACGCGGATTAAGACTTTCCCAAAGACTGTTCTCTGTAACTCCCATTCTTTTCTATTCTTGGACCCACGTATCCATGTATGAATGCATATCTATTTTACAGGAACATGTAATATTTGAATTGTAACTACTCAAAAGAATAAGTGAAACAAAGGGTATGATCTTACCAGTTTCATCTTATTCAGGCAACTTCAAGAGAACCAGTTCATCGTAGCCAAAATTTGCTCTGAACATGATAGAGTAAAAACAGTCAGAACAAACATGCAGATTGTTAAAACTATTAACAGCTAGTATGGTTAGTATGGTTCAATTCTTCCTTGTGGTACTTTGCATGCGTCTATGCAAGTATGCAAGCAAATCATTGGTAAAAATCACTGTCAGTTGTACGACAAAAATACACACATACACGCACTCACAAAAATGATTAGGATTTAATGTCTCCTTGGCTCTCCGACTCAAGGTCATTCAAAATGCGCAGAATAGCGTGTTGGATACAAATCAAGGTCGACCAGATCAAAAGATAATGCAAAAAATGACACATAATCAACAAATGTCTCCCTCAGTTATATCTCCTCTATTTTCTCTGTTATTTGCCCATCGTGTTTTACCCGTGACAGAAACAGCCAGTGGGTGTAATTGCAGGTCCATTCCGTGTCTTGGGATTAAGATGGCACAATTCCGTGTGAGCCTGGAGTCTCATCAGACCGAACGATCCTTTGTGTAAAATCTCTATGCTTTCTTGTTCTACCCTCCGTTTTATTCTAAATTACATTTGTTTTAAGTGATAACGATATATCTACTCTATATTTGGTCTACGTTGTGTTCCTGGTTTATTATTTTCAAACTGAGCCTTTTAATTTCTTTAAGCTTTGATATTATAGAGTTTATTGGTGTTCAGCACACATATCTACGGCATTAATGTTCGCTTTAATAAGTCTTAATTGTGTTTATGTAGGTATTTATGGAGAATTTTGTGTTGTCTTCGTGTTGGAATTTGATTTTTAGGGTTGGGCACAGGACATCGGTCGATTTGAAATAGCAATCAACAGCCAGCAAACAGTTTGGAAGGTATAGGCCTTATAGCTAAGTCTCTTAAGGGTCAGCATAGCAGCCCACTTACGGCCCCGACTGGTCTTTTTGTCCCTAACGGCTTTCTACCCCCCCCCCCCCAAAACATCGTGCGATGCTGCGGCTATAAGAGGTCGGTATGGGGAAGGTGATGTGGGGGTGGGCCTGCATAAGTTTAACCGCCTTTAGTGGCGTCTCCTCCAGCCGCCATTAAATTTGATTTCCTAGCTAACGGACTGAAGTGACGAATTTTATGAATACATAAGAATATATATATATATATATATATATATATATATATTTATATATATATACATATATATACTTGTGTGTGTTTGTGTGTGAGTAGGTGTGTGTGTGTGTGTTTTGCGTGATAAAATATTATAATAATATGCACTTTAATGTAATGAATAGAGAATAAGTTTCTTTCTTAGCCGCCTTAGGGATGCTACTATGGCAACGCGATAACAGCATTGATATACAAATCCTATCTCCTTTTTTGAGTTTTTTTTTTTTGTGATAAGATAAGACATCTTAGGAGGAAATATTCCATAGGCACTCTCTGCTTAAATCACGAGAAAGCTAATGTTGAAGACGTGCCCTGCGAACCAGAGAAGATTAACGCGAGCTCAGATGTATGTGGAATTCAGCAGATAGGCCCACCTATAATTCATTGTCATTTCGGAAATTTTTTACTCAGTACGTCTTTAAAGATATCATTGATTATTATAACGAACGAATTTTTACGAGTTTATGAGAGGAATATAAATATTAAAATAGTCAAATTATCGACAGATCAAAAGACAGAAACCATGAAGAACGTCCCATTAGCTTAATGATACTGAAAAAAACAAAAATTTGAGAATAAATATATTTAGAAAATTCACAAACACTTTCGGAGCGTTATGCTCCCTCTTCAGTGTGTGTCTCCACACTGCACTGTTGAGGGAGCATGCCACTCCGAAACTGTATTTAGATTTTCTAAATATGTTTGTTCTCCAATTAGTGTTTTTTTTTATCTTTTTTCAAAGTTCAATACTGATCTATTACCATTAATGATACCGATCTGAAAAACATTCCAGGAGTTTATGGGCGAGTTCTGATATATATAAAGTCTGTCATACGCATACAGCATATTAGAATCAGTCAACCGATTCTCCGATCTGTGGTTCTCTGTAGGTTTGCTCTGTTAATTTTCTATAATGGACGACCGCCAAGGTATCTCAAGTGTGGAAAATGAAGATATATGGCACCAGAACGGTGTGAAAATTCTTTCCATTAAATAAATTGTTTAAATATATAAGAATACTTTGAGTATGATAGTTGTTCAAAGTGAACAATGACTTTTGTCGGAGAGTAGCGATTTAAACCTCAGCGAAACCCTTAACCCCAGCAATAATTGCGATACTGATAATAAAAAAAACACAATTCCTCGTAAAGCCAAAATAATTCAGAACAAGGAACGGAAATATTGACCAAAATAATGGTACTCTCATAACTTATGTTTGTAACAAAATGAACAGAAGAGATTCACGTTAAACATACATAACTGCTAATAAAGACACTTTGGTCATAACCAAGTCTAAAATACTGTCATGTTCTTCTTAATTGCCCAAACATTGAGAACTGCTTCTGCATGGCGGACACCTAATGGAGTCAATTTACTCAATGTGTTTGTGGTTATCACCATCTATGCTCTCTCTCTCTCTCTCTCTCTCTCTCTCTCTTACAGGAGTCCATTTGTTCAATTGTTTAGCGGGTATCACAGTATAAGCTCTCTCTCTGTCTCTCTCTCTCTCTCTCTCTTAAAGATGTCCATTTATTTAATTGATTTGTGGGTATCACCAAATATGCTCTCTCTCTCTCTCTCTCTCTCTCTCTCTCTCTTAAAATAGTCCATTTATTCAGTTAGGTTGTGGATATCCCCGTATATGCTCTCTCTCTCTCTCTCTCTCTCTCTCTCTGTTAAAATAGTCCATTTATTCAGTCAGGTTGTGAATATCCGCGTATATGCTCTCTCTCTCTCTCTCTCTCTCTCTCTCTCTCCTTAAAATAGTCCATTTATTCAGTTAGGTTGTGGATATCCCTGTATATGCTCTCTCTCTCCCCCCCTCTCTCTCTCTCTCTCTCTCTCTCTCTTAAAATATTCCGTTTATTCAATTAGGTTGTGGATATCACCGTACATGCTCTCTCTCTCTCTCTCTCTCTCTCTCTCTTAAAATAGTCCATTTATTCAGTTAGGTAGTGGATATCCCCGTATATGCTCTCTCTCTCTCTCTCTCTCTCTCTCTCTCTCTCTCCGACAAACACCCCTCCCTCCGTAATGCTTTAGCGCGGAATTCCGAACATCATCGCAGACTGAAATCAAGGCAGCGATGAAACTTCAGTCACTTCACTGACCTCGGAAGCACGAAACTGGAACACAAAACTCTGCCACTGTTCTGAGAAGAGGTTCCTTCATATAAATAAATAATAATAATGGCCGGTGACGTCTTAACAGGTTTCCACTGTTAGGCATTACCCGCTCATCCCAAAAGAATCGAAATTGTCTTCTAACTTTGCAGCTATAACAGGAGGAGGTCACGTTCGTTCAACTTCATAAAATTCGTATGTTACCTGATGGCCCTTCCTGTACGAGTCCATCGTCTATTCGGCAGCAATTTGTTGAAAAAGCCCTGGGCTAAACGAGAGAGAGAGAGAGAGAGAGAGAGAGAGAGAGAGAGAGAGTAAAATCTTATTTATGGGGCATCACTATACTGCGACCGGAAATGATAAGTGAAGATCCACAGTTATGTGTATGAGGAAAAAAATGCATTTTGAAACAATAGAAGTATTAATAATAATAATAATAATAATAATAATAATAATAATAATAATAATAATAATAATAATAATAATAATAATAATAATAATTTTTCACCTTTAATATTTCAAAATACAGTTTTCATCATATATATAATTGAGGATTTTCTCTTGTAAAATCTTACTTTCAACACTACTTTGATGTTCCTGTTACGAACATTGTAATATATTATGGAGTAAACAGCATCCATTAAAAACTGTAGGTGCGTGAAATCTCTGTGGTCACGAAAACTGGTTCTATATTATCGTCTCACTTCCTCCTTATCCTTATTTTCTGAAAGGTTTGGGAGTTTTATGTGACAAGCTTTAATATATCTATAGGATAAGATATTTATTAAGACCCAAATCTCTCTATAGGTTTGTTTTGCTTTCTTCGTTCCTCATAGTCTTGATGATATCTTATTTATTACAAATACGGATGAGTCATAACTTTTGTTTTTTCTATGTTGGAAAAGTTCACAAGTCGCCCCAGTCTATATTTTTAGGGAATTTGGGCTAATGTATATGGTATAATAACTTGTCCTCTCTTCAGTTCCTTTCAGATATAAAGATGATCATTTGTAATTTTTTCATTTTCTTCGTTACAAAACTTGACTTTCACCTTAAGTGTGAAAACATGATGAATGTTCCTGAGAGCACTTCTTTGGATCTGCTGATTTCTTCATAATTTTCGAGCATAAATAATGCAGTTAATATCTTCTTAATTGTAAGAAACTTAGCCTAGGAATGTGACAAAAAATTAAGAATTATATGGCATTTCTTTTAACGAGTCGTAAAAGGTTAATTCCGGTGGAACATAGACGTCTTTGAAAAGTTCATTGGGTTGTCATTCGGGTATTTTTTTTTTCCACCCTTCCTGTATTCGTTTTGGTGAAGTTTTTCTCCCGAGAACTAATTAATTTCGTCATCAAATCAAACTCTCCAAAGGTATTTTGATGAGGTTCTGGATTTTTCCTGACTAGGCGAAAGGTCTGTCTCAAATAGACCAACTTACCTTTGCTTATTTTTCCTTTTGGCAAACAAAACAAAAAAATCGGCTTTTTCGCCTCCGGTACTTTCGTAATCTCATGTGGGCATGAAGATGTTTTTATTTAAAAAAAAAAAAAAGTAGTGTTTTAATATATTGTAATCGAAATTCCTTTTTGTGTAGACTCCGAACTCAATGACAAATGTTGAGAATAACAAATGAAATCCAAGAATATGTTTGAAACTGAAGAACTTTAAATACCTGCAGAATTAAAATAATTCAACAGTGGCGAATAGCAAATTTAGCCTACTTGTCAAAGTGTGGAGGTTTTCAAATATCCATCTAAGATGATGATCAGCAATATATTTTTGTTCTTGGTTCATAATTACTAATTTAATTCCCCTTCATCAATATTTCTGGATCAACGACTAATAATTTCGCAGGACCTGTTCTCATTTATATACAGAAATTTTGCTAACATTGTATCCAGCACATCATCAAGAATATAATTGTGCGTCTGAACTGGGGACAGTCAGAAACGACAGAGAAATTCTCAAGTAGACCTTCAACGCCACTCCTGAGCCAAGTCAGTCACTGTCGAATACAAGCATCATAATGGATAACAAATAATTAGTCATTGGGTTACGATTAAGATAAAGGTCAAACTGAAACACGTTGCAGTAACTAATGGGAACTTTGTCACAAAATTTTGTATCTCTAGCATACACAATTATGTCAGAGTAAACTTCATACCTAAACGTGCAGAAAGATGAGATGATAAACAGAAATTTAATCAGAGGTTGGGTAGTTTCTCTTTCGAGACACAACGTTTCAGATAAGCAATATATAGGTTTGGAAGCAAAAAAAAAAAAAAAATTCTGTTCAGTTTTAAATTGGCTCTTGAATCATCTCAATCCACCCTGTCCAGAAGCATTTTATATTGTTATAAACATGAAATTTAGGTCATGAAAACTATTCTAATTATATCCTTAATTAAAAAACATTAACAAAGATTCTTATAAAACTCAACTATTTAAAAACACTATTTACGGCAAGACAAACCAAAACGACCGCAAGAGACAGCTTTTCTATAGAAAACCATTTCAAATAAAAGAGCAACAATTAACAAACAAAATAATGTGAAGAAATGGACGAGTGCTTCCACAACCAAGAGAGCTTACACCCAAGACCATGGTACAAGGGATAGGGCACAGCCAGGCATGGCAGCTCCTAATGGCATCTGACATGACTCGGCTGCCACTAATAGCGGTAGGCTGCACACATTCCCTCCCTCCACTTACGCTGAATATACAATAGCTGAAAGGGTGGTTTATGCAGACTCCCAATTACACCGACACCACACTTGCAATAATAATAATAATAATAATAATAATAATAATAATAATAATAATAATAATAATAATAATAATCCTGAAATTACGATGGCAAATATGAATAGCTATATAATAATATTAATGGTAAATAAATGAAACGACAACTGCATCGCTATCAAATATGAAAGGGAAATAAAATGTACAGCGTTACTTATTCAGGATGGGATAATAATAATAATAATAATAATAATAATAATAATAATAATAATAATAATAATAATAATAATAATAATAATAATAATAATAATAATTGATTAGATGTTAGAGGATAGATGTTCGGCATAACATCTTCAAGTTGAATATTTTTATTTCATATTATGATGTAATAATAAAAATGGCAATAACAGTAATCCTGCACATGAGAAGGTAAATATTAATAGTAATTATAATATTTAAGATATGTAACGATAATTCAGCGTCATCGTGCATAAAAGGAAAACAAAATATATAGCTTTACTTATGGATATAATAATAATAATAATAATAATAATAATAATAATAATAATAATAATAATAGTTGTAGTAGCAGTAGTAGAAGTAGTAGTATGTTAACCATCTTTTGTGAACATCTATTTCTTCCACTTGACTGCTGAACGTCAAACAGAGTCCGCGGGGCTTTCCCAATAACAGAAAATATCGTAGCACCAGTTTCCTCCCATTGACAACATACAGCGCCATTGTCTGCAATATGACATGCTGGCGTTTGGTGACCTGCGAAAAAGACTTCATAAAACCTATGTTCATGAGAATTTAATGTTACTTCGTTGTTATCTGTGTTTTCTTTCCCAGATGTTGCTGATAAAAATATTCGTTACCTCAGAATCAGTAATATTTTACTTGATATTTATTAAACAGTTAACTACTGACAGAAATGTCCTTTGGTAATATGATACCCAGAGTCATTTACGTGAAAGATGAAAAAGGAATTATTTTTTACCCGTTTCCTTGAAAGACAGTTTGAATCTTTGCCAGGACTCTGAAGTATTAGAATTTCAAATGCTCGAATTTGACGAGATAGGTTAGACTTGTTATTCCTGACCTTATGCCATTAGTCTCAGACTTTAGCTTATCAATTTCTCCGGATGTAGAGCACAGCTTCGTTGATACCGTTGACTATCGCAGATATTTACAACGTTCTTTGCTTTACCACAGGCAGAAGCAATTAAGCAAAAATACGCAGTGCTTTCCAAAATCCTCCGTCTATAATTTATTTTACTAATAGGGAAAATTAGATGTATATTGTCGTCTGCTCACTGATTTTTTGTTACATCATAAGGGAGCTTTGTTTAGGTATTTTAATAAAGGCGTATTTTGCTCATAAACTAAATAATATTAATCATAATTACAAATAGCAACAATTAGAGAAATGTCATCCCGAGCTATACATTAACAAAGATCAGAGAGAGAGAGAGAGAGAGAGAGAGAGAGAGAGAGAGAGAGAGAGAGAGAGAGAGAGAGAGAGAGAGAGAGAGAGAGAGAGAGAGAGGATATGCAAGTTGATCTTTACTCTGCATATATATTGCAATTTATCACATGTCCTTGTATACAACGTAATGTCGAATATAAGCAGCTGTTCTTTCTTTCCTCTGCGTACCCTTGTTGATTGTGACGTGATGGACAAAGGGATTATTTATCTAACGCCATTTCAGCGCTGCATGTAAAACCAATCCTAATTCGTCGTAAGGAAGACATATGATATGTTATTTAATGGGGGTTTACAGGGAGAACAGGTGTTGCAGTGACCTAATAGTAAGATCAGTTAAAGGTCCTCGAATTCCAAATTGGATATGTACGAATGCATTTAAATAGTTGTGATTACCAGACTTCTTGGGTCATTTAACCTTTGTCGACAAGGGTTGTTTGAGGGTCGTTTGTTTTCATGTTTCTTATTCTGCCAGTCTGCCTGTCTGTCTGTTTGCTTGTCGGTTAATGTCTCTGCCATCAGGGTCAAGTCCAAGAGCAAGAGAAGGTCTGCTCACTTCCCCGCAAATCGCCCATGTCGGCGGAGCTTTGTCTCCCTCCTTATTAAGTCAGCAGGTGAATTGCCGTAATGAGCAGCTACCTCTAAGATACAGTACGTCATCGCATACGTAGTCACCACAGGTGGGAGGCGACTCCACTCAGTTGGGTAGATCTTGTCTCTCTTGGCCTTGATCAGAGTTACCTGAAAAGATGAGACTGTCGTTATTTTCTCATTTAGTAATAACAACAATTCCTTTGCTTGTAAATGATTGCTTATGTATTTGCTGAAGATTGTCGAAATAAGGACTATAAAACTGAAGAAACCCAGCATAAACTAAGGGAAGTATCACTGTACAGACTCTAATCCATTCTCCAATCTACCATGATGCAGAGGACCTTAAGGCATCATGGTAGGGAAACGGGTAGCGAGTGGAAATGCACACTAAACTCCAAGGCCCAACAGCAGGCTCAGCTAAAAATTGCAGCAACCAATGTGAAGCTAGTACCCTTGTTGATTAGGTAAGAGTGTAGTAGCCACTTATATTTTTCTTATTTTTGTGTTGCACTAAGTAACATATATCATTGTACCCACTTCTTACATTCTCATCTCACTATTCCATATGAAGCCAACCCTTCCCTACACAGTTAGTGACAAGACCAGTACTACATTGTCAGTTTCTCAAATACAGTACTTTGACAATATGTGTCATAAGCAAGCACTGTTTTGCCCTTGCTAACTGAAGACACGTCACACGAAAAAACCTTCTTAGGCTTGATAAGATATTACATTCAATTTTTATAGTTACAATCATAAATCGGTTACAATTTCTGTCAAAACTAAAATGTATAAAATAAAAAAAAAACATAAAAAAAAATTTAAAAAACACTTTTATTAAAACACACTAAATAGTAAAAAATAATTTTTTTTGAGAAACACCAGGATTTTCTTACAATTAATCATGTCTACAAAAATAAAAGCGTGGGCGCCAAACATGGAAGTAAATACTATAAGAAATAAAAGATATATATTTCTTTTCTTGTAGCATTTCCTTCCATGCTTGGCACCCACGCTTTTATTTTTGTAGACATGATGAATTGTAAGAAAGTCGTGGTGTGTCTCAAAAAATCATTTTTTGAGACACACCACACTTTTTAATAAAAGCTTGTTTAAATTTTTTTTTCTACTATCGGAGATCAGTTTACAGCACCAAAGAAGAGCACCTGAACCAGGAGGAACTTCTATGTTGCTAGATCTTCTCCTTTCTCTTCTCCCCATTCCTCTTTCCTTCCTATTCAGTCTTCATCTCTTCCTCCTCCTTTTCCTCATCCTCCTCCTTTTCCTCATCCTCCTCTTCCTCCTCCCCTTTCTTTTCCTCTCCTCCCCATTTTTCATCCTTCTTCCTACTGCATCTTTACCTCTAGCACTAGCTGACTGAAATTTTTGGCACCCAAATATCGTATCCTTTCTTCTTATGTTTAAGGCATATAAGTAGGCTAATCTCTACTAGCATGTAAATTATATTCTGATTGCCACTAATTCTTCTCGATCGCCCATAAAACGACCTATCTTATAAAGAGACCATACTGAGAAAACTGTAAAATCACAGGAACAGAGAAAACTTTACACAAATCTTTCCTTTGCCTTCACATAAATATTGGTCTTACGCAGTTCACTATGATTGGATCGAGAGCACTCCTTGCAACGCATGAAGCCGGCCCCCTCCCCGCCTCCGTCTCATATTTCGAGATTTTGGCCTCGAATTCTGGCCGATGTATTGTGGTTTTTCTTAGTGTGTTTTTGTAGCTTGTTTGATGATTTGCTGGTTGATACGCTTTTAGGTAACCGAAACACACTTTATATATATATATATATATATATATATATATATATATATATATATATATATATATATATATACAATATTTATATATAAATAAATAAGCAGATAGGTATATATATATATATATATATATATATATATATATATATATATATATATATATATATGTGTGTGTGTGTGTGTGTGTGTGTGTGTATGTATGTATGTGTGTATATATTACAATATATATATATATATATATATATATATATATATATATATATATATATATATATATATATATATATATATATATAATATATATATATATATATGTGTGTGTGTGTGTGTGTGTGTGTGTGTGTGTGTGTATAAACACCTGATGTTTCTTTAGAAAGTTGAAGGTAATCAAGATGGATGTAAGGAAATGTTGGTTCAGAAGCTGAGAAGCAGGGTAGAAAGAGCAGTCGTGGTCGTGGAAACCAAAGACTATAATACTGAAGGAAGATAGGAAGGCTCAAAATACGAATGTTAATATACTAGTTGCCAACTCCAAAGTGAACACAATAGTTTGACCGCTCAGTGTTCAGATGGCGTTGTACTGTAGGTATATCGCATGTCGTCTGTTTGTTTATATTTAGAATTTGACAGTTGACACAAACGAAATCATGGCGCCAACAGTGAGTAAGTCACACAAGTGTGTTGTTTGCAATAAACGAAAAGAAACCGATCCTCATTTGGTGTTTCACAGGTTCCCTAAGGATAAAGAACGGTGAGTACTAACAGTATAATACATGAAATATGTGCTACTAATCAGTAAGCCCCACTGATATTGGATATAAGATTAAGGCAAAGCATCCGCAGTACATTTTTTTGTTTCAAACTTTTTTTTTTTTTAAAGTTGACTGAGTAACTTTATGACTTCATCACACTCAAACCAGCAACCAAGCAGTGATGTGCCAATTCAGGAGTGTTAAGAGAATAAAAATGTGTTGGTTTAGAGAGTAAAAGTGCTCAAGGTATGTCAATGAAAGTATAGCCTACAAGGTTAGAAACTTCCAAATTCCTAGCCTAACCGAAACTGATTAGTATCACAGCAAACTTGCCGATAGATGTCCAAAGGTTAGACAGATTTAGTGTCGGTGATGATCCAAAATCAGTGGGTAAAAGATCGAAAAAGTGGAGAAGCAGCTTCCAAATTTATTTAGAAGCACTAGGGAAGCGGGATAAAAAGCAGCAGAAACCATTGTTACTTCACACTGCAGGTTTAGAAGTTCAGGAAGTTTACAGAAGACAACTGAAGGGCTCACAAATCCATTTGCTCCTCAAGCAAATATGTACTTTGAATGTTATCAGCTCATCGAAGCCTCACAGGAATCAGGTGAGACAGTAGATTCATTTGTGACTAGGTTAAGGAAATTAGCTTCAACTTGTGAATTTGGAGATCTAGACCAGAGGTTAATAGAGCAAATTATAGTAAAGACTAACTCACAAGAGCTTAGGAAGACATTGCTACAAGAAAAGAAGCTAACCTTGCAGAAAGTTCTAGAAATAGCAAGAGCGCATATTTCCCAAGTCTAAACAAGTAGCCGAGTCACAGCCAAGGAAATACATTTGGCTGTAGCTCCGAAAATAGCCATAGGATTTTTTCAAAAATAATCTCAATGTGATTCCCACAAAAAGTTACCTTACACTGCTTAACCTAACCTAACCCAGCCTAACCTAACCTAACCTAACTTTTAAAGTTATGCATTCAACAGTGATTGGATTTTCTCTGCAACATGCTATAAGTCAAAACTATAGCATAGTAGAATGTTTTTTTGTATGCTGGTGAAATAGGATGGCATAACATATAGTATATATTATATGTTCACCTAGATGCTTGATATGGACGAACCTCATCCAAATTCAGGAGTTGAGGCAAAAAACCTCACGACAACTAGATTCAAGCTATCGTGTGTGCAGCAGGCATTTCTCCACCAAAAATTACTTTCATCCAGCTTCTGACAAACTTTGCCACAATGCCTGCCCAGATTAACATGTAGAAGGTATGTGTTATCTATTTTATTTATGTGTTTAGTCATTACAATATTATCAACTGACTTTTTATCAGTGAGACATATTTTTCTACATAAAAAGCCTGCATCTATTGCACATTACAGATTCTACTAGCTGCACCAGATCAGATGTTGACCCTATAAAGACAAGTGAGTTATTGAAAAATGCTGATTTAATTGTAGCCATATAAAGCTTAGATGCCTTTTTACATGTGGGTATGCGACAAAGGAAAATGAAAGGTGAGTATGCTCGCAAGCACTTTTGCCATACTTTATTCTGATAGTAGAATAAAGTACACAGAAAACACTTGCCAGTATTCTCACCTTTCATTTTCCTTCATGGCATTCTTTGTTTCATCCTATTTATATTTTTTTCCTTGTGCAATTTTGGATATATCTGTTCATATATGCATGTATGTCTTTAATAATTTATATAACTGCAATACATAATTTAGTAAAATGATTTTTGTGTGCTATATTTTTGTGTATATATTTATATACATATATTTTGTATAATGCACTTATTGTTAAAATACATATTTTCAGATACATCAGTAGATTTACACCACCAAGCAAATTATACATCAAACTGGTTGCTGACTTATCCACACGAAAATTTGCACAACCTTGGATATGGTGTGTATTTGATGTGCAGTATTTGATGTGCAGTTTGTATATGTTTAGATTTTCTGAAATGGTAAGTGCATCACAATTATTCTAAATATAGTTAATCTTGTAGGTACCATTCCTGCTCTGGAGAATAGATCATCTGAGATAAGAGCTTCATCCTTGAAACATGGTAAATGGTCTATGCTTTTGGTAGATATTACAGTTTTGCTTTTACTAACTAGAATTCATATAGTAGGTAAAGATTGACCTTTAAGATTTTGCTATATTATGCTACATATATATTCACTTTGTCTTCAGTGAGATAGTGTTAGACTAATCGTTGTATTATGGCTATAGGGTTCATCTATCAACTGACCAGGGAAAATTCCAAAGAAGATTGTGAAAATATTGAATTAAGTGAAAATGTTCAATCAGATATTGGTAAGAAAATTTGGTTTAGTAGTGTTTTTGTATATATTTATGCATAAAATACTTATGATTTTACCAGCCAAATGAAAAAGTATAATATGGCATTTGTTTCATTTCATATTATTTGCGTTTCCAGAATTTACTGATGGTTATCCAAAGGATACTAGCAGTGAAGTGTACAGTAATGCCACAGTAACAAGCATTATGGATAATATTAGTTGTATTGCTACAAGTGTTAGTCCTACTACAACTATTATGACTGCTAGACCTACATTTGCTACTAATACTGCTACTACTACTACCCCTCCTCCTACTGCTGCTACTACTACAACTACTACTAATGATGATGTTGATTGTAGCATTCTCAATGGAAATGATGATTTACAAAAGCTGAAATACAGTATGAGACCATATTATTAGGGTTACATGAAGAAGGAGAACCAACATTCACAACCATAAAATCAAATGGTAAGATGTTACCATGAATCAATTTTTTTAAGAGATGAAAACAAAATATTTTACCCCAATAAATGGTCAGTTCTGAAATACAATTAAATAAATAAATAAATTTTAAAAATTGTGTATCTAAATTATATATATATATATATATATATATATATATATATATATATATATATATATATATATATATATATATATATATATATACATAAAATTTAATAGTTATTCTTATGTTTGTACCAATTGTTTTTGCACTGGATTATTAACTTTTAATATTTTTTCAGAGTCTACCAGCTGTTTGCAAAGGAAAAAGAAAAACCATTGTGCACTAATAAAGAAGCAACGGATGCAGATTTGTAGACTTATGAAAAAACTTGAACAAATGAAGGTAAGCCAAAAAAATTGTGATACATGTACCCTACCATCTACAATTATAAAAAATGCAAGCAAATATATAAGTGGCACAGCTATAGAATTTTTTAAAACACAAATGAAATTAGCAGGTGTCTCCAAATATGGTAGGAGATATTCACTTTCTCAAAAATGTTTTTCTCTTGGACTTTATTTCAAAAGTCCCAGAGCATATAACTTTATCAGGAATATATTTACTTTACCAACAACGAGAATGCTGAGGTACTGGGTATCCAAGATTGATTTTAATGTTGGCTGGAATGAGTCTGTTTTTAAATTGTTAAAACAAAGCTTTATCAATGAATGAAAATGATATTTGATGCTATATCCCTTAAATCTGATGTACAGTTCAACATAAGTAAAGATGTGGTGGAGGGATTTGAAGATCTTGGCCAGTATGGCAAAGGGCAAGACCCAGCTCAGTATGCCATGGTCTTCATGGCAAAAGGCTTGGCAGTGAAGTGTACAGTAATGCCACAGTAACAAGCATTATGGAAGCAAGTACTGGGCTATTTTTTATTTACAAAACCTACTAAAGGTGATACCTTAATGTATATGGTAACTGACTGTATTGGTAAATTAAAGAATGTATGTTTATACCCAACATTTTTGGTATGTGACCAAGATCCAAATAATAGAAGGTTGTTTAAAAATCTTAACATTTCCATACAAAAACCTTTTTTCTCACATGAAGGTAAAAATGTGTATTTCTTTTATGATACACCACACTTTTTGAAAAGCATCAGAAACAATTTTAAGAAATATGAAATGCAAGTTGGTGGGCGAAAAGTGTCATGGAAATATATAGAGAAATGTTTTCAAGCAGATTCTCAGATGTGGCTACGGTTAGCACCAAAACTTACAGCATCACACGTCTTCAACACCGGTTTTGATAAAATGAGAGTGAATCTAGCAGCACAGGTGTTTAGCTGTAGTGTAGCAGCTGGTTTATTTACACATGCAGCATTAGGGGCATTACCGCAAGAAGCGGAAAATACAGCATTATTTGTAAATGATATTGATGAATTGTTTGACGTATTTAACAGCAGCTGTGTATTTCATTTTAAAAAGAGGAAATGTGCAATTAGTGATAGTAATAGTATTAATTTTTTATCTGAAAAGGCTGATATGCTGTCAAGCTTAACTTTTATTGGAGCTAAAAGTAATATTCCATGTATAGATGGTTGGCTTTTAAACATCTCTAGCCTTAAAATGTTATGGAACCATATGAAAGATAGGGGTTTTAAATTCCTTTTAACTAACAGGATAAATCAAGACTGTCTCGAAAATTCCTTTAGTGTACTACGAAGTTCAGGTGGAAATGATGACACTCCAAGTTCATTTAAAATTAAAACCTTAATAAAAAATGCTCTATGTAACAATCTCATGAAAAGTAATGTTAAAGGAAACTGCATAGATGATAACACCCCAATACTGCCATATTTGAAGATCTGTGACTTAGAAACGAAACTTAATAAAAATGATTTTGAAAATAAAGATATTGCTAATTTAGATTGCCCTGCGACAGATGAGGAACAGGTCCAAGAATTTTTTGAAAATCTTTTAGAAGGTCCAGTTGATAATTCACCAGTAGATTTGATAATTGATGAGCCTGAAGATGATGAATCCCTTAAAGCAATTCACGAATTTGTTTCAAACTTCAACCCAAATAATGATGATAATGTTGAGACAGAACCAGTAGTGACAAAATCTATTCAAGATTTCATTTGTAATTTTGATCCCTTTGCTCCTGACAATAGTATAGACACACCTAAAGACAATATATCTGATTATAGGCACAATTTGATAGAGAAAAATGCAGTAACTCACATAGCAGGATATGTATGCCATAAACTTCTCAAACATCACAAGTGTGATGCATGTAAATCAGTACTTATCTGTGAAGATGGAAAAGATTTTGATTCAAATAATTTGACCTTGTTTCTGGGAAATAAAGATATGGAAAAAAGAGGATGGCTATGGTATCCAAGTACTATTATAACTAACATTATTAATGATTATGAATCAGCATTTCAAAGTAATATTGTAGAGTTAATAATGAAAGACAATGTAAAACATAATTTAACTCAAGTTATTAAACAAATTAATGTAGATAACCTCAACGTTTGTGATGGTGTTGTAGATAAAGTGATAGACATATTTTAAAAAATGCGTATATATTATTACGTTAAATTTCTCAACAGAACATTAAGGAAAAGAAAACATAGTGGTGGTAATTACTCAGGTCCCCGTAAAAATAGAAAACTAACAAAGATTTCACATATTTGATATAATTTGACTAAGGTTCATGTTATAGAATAGTCTATGCAATGTATTTTTTTTTTTTTTTGGTCCTAAAGATATTAAAATAATATATTTCTCAGGAGCTGACATATTTGGCGTTAGGAACATGTTTAGTGGTATGTATTATATTTAACTTTGATTTAACTTATATAAGTGCATGACTATTTCAGCATGTTAGCACACCTGAGTAGCATTATAGGAGTAAACTGCTTCAACATCTTATTTTGTTAGAGTGTTCCTTGTCTTCTTATTTTTTCTATTTCCTAAATAAAGACTAACATTTTACAGTATTTGTATACTGTATTTGTTTGTATTTGTATTTTCATGTACATTCAATATGTGTTTACTGTCTGTGCTTTCTATGTTTGCATGCTTGCTTTGTCTTATGTTTGCACTATGTATTTAATTCTTGAAGAAAACCTTTTTTTAGTATTATGTTTTCTCATGTTTATAATTATATTAGAGTTTATTTGCATGTAATTCATCATGCAATTTTGGTTTGCTTGTATGTTATTTTTTTTATGGTTTACAATTTTTATATGTGCAATATTATTTACTGAGTTATTTTTTTTCTTATTTATGTATAATTTATTAAAGTTCATTTGCATGTGATTTATCTTACATTTTTGGTTGGCTTGTATGCTACCTTATTTCTATTTCCAAACCCCTTTTGATTATTTTTATGTGTGATACAATTTAGTGAGGTATTTTGTTCCTTTTGTGTATATATATATATATATATATATATATATATATATATATATATATATATATATATATATATATATATATATATATATATATATACATATATTAGTTTATATTACTAAAGAGTATACATGAGTGCATCATGCATTTCCGTTTCAATAAAAATAAAAATTACAATTGTGTTTTATATACTGTACACCTAATATCTCCATTCTACAGTGGCCTACAAACTGTAATTAAATGTATGCCTACACATATGAACTTGTGGCTAAGTTTAACAAATCAAATATACAGTATGTTTTACTTTATTCGAACATGATATTGTATAGAACATTTAAAAATTATTGTAATATACAATACTTAAATTTGCAAGAAAATTAACTAAGTTATAAGAGATATAGCTATTAAGTTAATGAAAAATAGACTGAGAAACATAAGGATATGTATTCTTAATCTATATATGTACCTATTTGTAAATTTGCAATTTAGTTATCTAAAATTTAAGAGTGTCATAAATATAAGAATAAAATAAACTGACGTAGTAATTGCAAAATATGAAAAAATATGTCGCAAAATTTACAATCGAATTCCATTCTACATTCCCGTCAGCATTACCGCTCTGAATGTTTAACCGTTCGCTCAATAGATGGAGCCATTCGTTTCGCATGGACGTATCTGGCATCTTTTTTTCGCACACTCATTTGAGTGATATTAGGCTCAGCCTTCATATCTTCCTTCAGTATATAGTCTTTAAGACCTGCTGCCCCCCAGTTTAGTAGGCTCTAGTTACTGTTTGTTAACAATCCTTGCTTACGGGAAACCAAGCGTGAATCATTATTGATTCGTTTTCATGACATTGCCGTCAAATGTAAGTTATAGTGCATACTTAATGTTGTCTCATTATAATATTAGACAGCATAATTGAAACCTCTGTAGGAAGTTACTAATTTCTCTTAGCCAGAATGCATTGGGGTAGCCTGGGCAGGGTCGGTTTCTGAGGTATTGCTGTTATGTATATTAGGCTTAATAACAAGATTCAGCTGTATTATTTTGTGTCGCGGTTATGATTCAGATCATTTTATTCACGTATTCAGGCCCCTAGTCCGTATTTCAACCTAATGGTCCGTTGATAGCCAATGTTCGCCGGAATTTCACGCTGTTTCACTTGGGTCTGCCGTAGCCTACTGTAGCCTTTGATAGCAAAAGCCATGATAAAGAGAGGTGTCGATTATGGTTTAATGATTAGTCATTTCAGTCATTTTTACACCATTCATTGCGTAAAATGAACCACTATGAAAGATTTGGCCTTATGACCATGGTATGCTTTTGTTGAAATAGCTTGGCACACTTTCTGTAACCTATAGGCTATTCGTATTTTTTCCTCTATACCCTATGTACATATTTTTTTTTAGCCTATGTACATATTTTTTCCTCAATAGCCAATATACATAATACATTGTCATCTTCATGGTAGTATGATGTAGAGAAACTCAAGATTTAATAGGCTACTCATAGTGTAAAAATAAACAATAGTGGGTAGCCTATATTCATATTTATTTTCTCAATAGCTTATATAGCCTACATATTTTTTTTCTCAATAGCCTATATACATATTTTCCGAGTAGCTTGTATATGTATTTTTTCCTCAGTAGCCCATATACTGTACATATTTTTTGCAATAGCTCATATACATATTTTCCTCAATAGCCTATGTACGTAGTTTTTCCTCAACAGAATTTACACATTTTTAAAAGTATGAGTGAATTTGGAAGAATTTTGGCTGTGTACATTTAGATGTACATAATGGATTAATCTTAGCTGTGTGCATTTATAAATAATGGCTTCATTAGTAGCAATGCTAAGGTCTATTTTGAAAATTTTTTTATGCCTACCCAACACCAGTTCTGTTTGGCAAGTCCACCTTCACCAACATCACAGGGAGAACTTTCTCCTGTCATTTATTGCGTACACTATAGAATAACTTCATAGAGACGACAAAGTATTGGGTAAAAGGTTAGGTTAATTACCACTAACAATATCAAAATACCACCTATATCTTTGTAACATGACCTGCATAAATCTAATCTATCCCACGGCACAATCCTTCATGACTGAGGTTTTGTATTCCTTTATTGGTGTGGTTTCGTACATCTGTAATTAGCTAGTGTATACTCTATCTTCTTAGTCCTTACTAAGGAGGCCCACAGTGCACTGGAATTACTGCCATCAGTCCTTCAAGTGGCTTCAAAGCCTTTGTATAGCTTTACTAGTGTGTTTGCAATAAAAAATACAATGAAAACTAAATAGTTCGCCATGGGGACGTGTTGGATACCAAACCTGACCAAGTTTGTTAGTAATCCCAAATAAGCCTAACCTGTAGCCTAACCTCACTAAACCTCATATAGGCTCCTTAGGATGCCGTGTTTTGTTTTAGCCCCTCAGGGATTAAGGTATTATTGGCTGTTAGCCAGTTTGGATGTTATGGCCGAAAAACCAGGATCCAACTTACCCTGCTGGAGTCCAACCCCCCCCCCCCCCACACACACACACACACACACACACACACACTATTAAGCTACTTTGATGAAAATTCGTGATTAGTGAGAACTCTGTTTTTTGTCAATTACTGAAGACCACAAACCTAAATTTTTCCACAGTTCCATGAAAA
Organism: Macrobrachium rosenbergii; assembly: GCA_039081455.1. NCBI lineage: Eukaryota > Metazoa > Arthropoda > Malacostraca > Decapoda > Palaemonidae > Macrobrachium > Macrobrachium rosenbergii. Next base: position 27,986 of record JANJGK010002331.1, read on the forward strand.
TTTGTGCATAGTTTTCTTGTTAAATGATATTTTATACGTAAATTCATGCATACTTGTATACTATTGACTGGTACTGGTACGAGTTGTTGTTGTTGTTGTGGTTCCCCAGACTCTGTTATGCCAGGAAGCCTGCACCGCGCAAGAAGGACACCACGCTTACTGGATCTGACCATAACTGTGTGGTAGTGTGGATGTTGTGTTGTTGTCTAAGGGCTGCCAAGTTAGGGCAATCTACTAAGAGATGTGTAATTGTGTGGGGACTAACTTGGCAGAGTGGACATATGTCTGTTTGGGTGTTGTCTATGCGGTGTTTGTAGGTGTTTAGTGATTGGTGATGACCACAGCGAAGTCGAGGCAGGTGTACTCTCTCCAATCTTGAGAGCTGTGTTTCTGTGCTGCTTATGTTGGGTGGGGGGGGGGTGCCGAGTATTTTGTTGTTGGGAAGGTTATTAAGTGCTTGTCTGGTGAGATGAGTATGGATGTGCTTTTTGTTTTGTGTGATGTTTGTGGGTGGTGGTATAGAATTCAAGATATTTGTATAGTGTCTGTGTGGTGTATTCGCTATTTGCCTGTGTGTTGGAGGGTGGTCGTGAAGGTAATAGCATGGGCTGTTTGTGTTGTTTATGACCGATGCCAAGAATTGTGTGCCTCTCATGTCTAAGTGTTGCCTGATGGTGAGAATCTTGGTTTCGGCGTGTAAGTGTTCTATTGGTGTGGATTGTGTACTGCCAAGGATGATTCTAAGAGCTGTGTTTTGTATTATATGTAGTTTGTTTAGTTGTGTGTTGGATATGGCAGGGTGCCAGGCTGGGCTGGCATAGTTTATTATGGAACGGATGTATTGTTTGTATACTGTGATGAGCGTTTCTTTTTGTTGTCCAAATGTTGTGCCTGTTAGTGATCTTAGTGCATTTAGTCTAGGTCTGCATTTCTTGATGATGTTACTGACATGTGGAGCAAATGACATTGAAGTGTTATATGTGACTCCTAGGATTTTTGTTTCGTGTGTGTGTGGAATTGTGGTGTTGTTCAGCGTTGCTGTGGGTCTGTACTGATGTTCTTTGTTGTGACTAGTGAGTAGTGTACTTGTGGATTTTGTTGGTGCTACCTGTAATCTGTTTTGTGTGAGCCAGTTTTCAAGTTGTGTTATGTAAGTCTGTACTTGTGTGGAGCGTACGTTTTTATCTGCATGTATTGATATGATTGTTAGATCGTCTGCATATGAGGAGATGTATATGTTGTTAGGTGGTGTTGGTATGTCATGCATGAATAGGTTAAAAAGTGTTGGTCTTAGGACGGAGCCTTGTGGGACGCCGTTCAGGAAGTTTCTGATTTTGGATGACTCGCCATTGTAGTGTACAAATGCTTGTCTGTCTGTTAAGTAATTGGCGAGCCAGCATTTGGTGTTGTTGTGTAGTGTGGTGTTGTAAACTTTGTTGATGAGAAGTGGTCTAGAGATGGCGTCAAAGGCTTTACTTATGTCTATTGTGATTAGCAGTGTTCTTTGTGGTGGGCGTCTGGAGTTAATGCCATCTTGTATTTTTTGTGTGAGGTTGGTGAGTAGTGTTGTTGTGGAGTGGTGTGGTCTGTAGCCATGTTGAGTAGGTGACAGTGGTATGTGTGGTGTGGTTTTGCGTAAGATGAGGCGTTCTACTACTTTTGATGGTGTGCAGAGTAAAGTTATAGGTCTGTATGAAGCTGCTTGTGTAGGTGTTTTGTTTGGTTTTAGAAGTGCTATTATTTTCCCCAGTTTCCAAATGTGTGGTCTAATGCAGTGTGCGTATGAATAGTTGGCTATGTTTGTCAGTGTTTGTGTGCCATGGGGACCTAGATGTTTTAAGTGAATGTTTGAAATGTTATCGATGCCCATGGCTGCAGAGTTTTTAAGTTGTTTAATGATTCTAGCAGTGTCTTCTGTTGTGGCTAGTATTACTGTGTAATGTAATGGGAACTGTTGTTTGCGTCTGTAGATGTGTCTGTCTTCTTTGTATTTGCGTAGGTGGCTGATTTTTGCGTAGTGGTTTATTAAGATGTTGGCTTGTTGTTTGCGTGAAGGGATCTTGTCAGATGTGGTGATTGAGGCGTGACTTTGAGTGTTCCCACTGTTTGAATTGATGAGACTGTTGATAGTTTTGTGTAGTTTGGATGGGTTGGTTCTGTAGTCTAGTGTACCTTGAAAAGTTTGCCAGTTCTCTGTCTGTTTTTGAGTTAATTTGGCGTTTATTTCTGTGTTTAAATCATGTATGCGATTTGTTGTGATTTGTGTGTGTGGGGTTGGTGTATTTCTTAAATTGTTTCGTTCTGTTATGAGTCTGTTTATGTCAGGCGTGAAGTTTGTGTTGTAGTGTTTTCTGTTGCCTTTAGGAACGTTTCTTTTGTCTGCATTGTTTATTATGTCGTTGAATTGTATTGTTGTATTGTTTAGTGTCTGTGATGATGTTATGTGTGTGTGGTTTAGCTCCCGGAAATGAGCCTCAGTGGTTTCCAAGTACTCATCCCAGGCAGCGCGCTTGTAGTTAGGGATGGTGTGTCTTGTATGTGAGAAAGTGTCATGTGTGGTTCGGAGTGTTATTAAAATAGGAAGGTGGTCTGATGATAGGTCTGTTTGTGTTTTCCATGTGATTGATGGTGCTATGTTGGGTGAGCAAAATGTTATGTCTGGGGAAGTGAGACTAAAGTTGGCTTGGTGTGGTATGTGTGTGTGCATATCTGTGTTGTTTGGTATGTATAGCTGGTCTAATTGTGTTGAGATGTCTGTGCCTCTTTGTGTGATGTCTTGGTGGGCGTACCAGTCTGTGTGTTTGGCATTGAAATCTCCTCCCAGAAGTATATCTGGGAGGGTATTCAACGCCTGCAGTCTAATTGTGAAGTTTGCTGGTAAACCCGGTGAATATTCTGGAGGGATGTATGTGTTGATGATTGTGATTTGTTTATTGTGCCCTATTTTGATATTAAATGCTTGTAGTTCTGTATGTCTGTCTACTTATGTTAGTGTTCTGATGTGCTGCGTTTTTTCAATGTAGGATATGTTATGGTGTATGTATGTGATGAGGCCTCCGCCATCACCATGTTGTCTGTCTTGTCTGATGGCTGTGTAATTTGGTATGTTGGGTGTTTTATGTGTGTGTTTCAGTTTTGTTTCTTGAATGATGGCTATGTGGATCTTTTGTTTGTGCATGAAATGTTTTAATTCAATGTGTTTGTTGCGAATGCCGTCAATGTTTAATTGTAAGATGTTTATGTTGCGGCGATTATGTCAAAGTGTGTGAGTGCGTGTATTTAGTGGTGCATTTCTGTGGGCGTTAGGTGAGTGTGTGCTATGGGGTGTTGGGGTTTGTGGGGATGTTTGATTTGTAGGAATGGGTGATGGTGTTCTGGGATTGGAGGAAAGTGTGGTAGATGTGGTAGATGGTGATCTGTGTGGTGTTGGTTGGTTGGTGTTTTGTTGGATAGGAAGTGCTTGTTGTGTATTGTTATTGTTTGTTTGTGTGTGTGTGTTACGGCATATGATGCACTTCCAATGTACATTGTAGTCTTTTAGTGTTCTCAGTGTGGTGCACCGAAGGTGTACCCACCCACCACACAAGCTGCAGTGGACTGATCCACCCCCGGCGCGAGAAGCTGTGACTCGTGTGCTGCAGATGGGACATGTGTAGGGGCCTGGGTTTAATTCTATGTCACCGGCTAGGATTAATTGTAGGGATATAGTAGCTGGGTTACCATATCCCTTCAGAGAAAAACTGGAGATCCAGCTGCGCGGCGCCACCCCGGGCGCGGTACCCTGCGGAGCATTGGGGAGCCACTCCTCCTCTTCTCCCCTCCCTTGTCTTCGCAGTGGGGTTGTATTGTTCTTAGTAAGATTTAGTAATAACTTACATCAAGACTTACAACATTGCCAACTGATTTAAATCTAGAGGAATGAGGTGATGAGAGGGAGAAATATGTTCTAAAAAAATACGTAAAATAAAATGCCTTGCAAAAGGGGAATCACAGCCAGCCATTAGCTGATTAATTTCTTAGCTATAAACATAATTCATTTGAGCAAACCAAGACAAGCTTGCAAACTACAAGTGATGAAAACATTTTCTGTGGTAATGAAAAGTAGATAAATGCTTGACAGAAATACATGGAGACCACTAGGCTAGGATAGGACGCCTAGGCTAGGCTAAATTGTCATTTGGTAATTCTAAGCCCGCTGTCCGCGGTGAGGTAGCCTATGGCAGTTGACGTTTTTCTATAGAACTTTACCTGCTGAACAAGAATTTCAAGTAAAATTTTGTCGGTCGGCTGTAACTAAAGCGTAATTGACACTTGAAGACTGCACACCAGTACCCTGGGTCCCATGCACTGGCGCATACAGCTCAATGGTAAATTACAGTTTAGCTGCAGCCAACGGGCAAAATGTTACCCTAAACTCTTGCAAAGCAAGTAAAGCAACACTGAAAAACATCAACTGCCACAGGCTACCTCAACTGCACACTAACTGTTGCTTGCAATTGGGGCAAAGAAATGTAAACAGTAAAGAAATCTGCCATCTTGGGTTACGTAACCACTAGGGAGCCATATGTTCAGCAGGGGGCGGGGGAGGTGGGGTACTGCACAAAAGGTACGAGTTGGTAAAGTGACGTAGGACTGTTATGTAGAAACATGGCGGTACATGACAGTTACCCAAAAAATAATAACGCTCCTACATGAACAGCACTAAAACCTAATAACACCAAAACACAGGTGACCTAACTACCTAATAATAAATGATAGTTTAGGAACCTTACCTTAAAGGGGTGGAGGGTACAATTCAGCCGCCGCCTTTACGAACGCGTGGAGCCTCGTCTTCGGGTCATCAAAGTGGATTTTAAAATAGGCCACTGCCAAGTACCCGACGAAGTTGTACCTCCTACGGCCGTACCTAGGCGTCGTCTCACGAAGTTCCCTCCACCTCCTCTCAATAGTATTTGTATGGGCACCAGTTACTGGGTCCACAAAGTTCATGGAGTGATTGACGGTTAAGTGTACGTAGCCTTCGTCCTTCAGGCAGTCATAAGCTCTCCAGCAATCAGATACAATAGTTGTCCCCGGTACAATGTAGTCCTTATAACTAAGGTAGCAATTGAAACAGGTGACACAGGTAAGTGGCAAATTGCCCTTGGTTACAGGCTCAGAGGAGTGGGAGGTTCCAAGGTGATGTCCGAAATCGTGCTGGGTTGAAGAGTGAGTGAACTGTGCCGGTGAACTGCACCGGAACAGGGTAGGAAGGATGAAGTTGGGGGGGCTAAAAGTGTATTTCTGCTTTAAGTTTTGGGGTGGCGGAATGGCGCTGCGCGCCTTATCCGCATTTTTTAAAATAATCTGGCAGGCTCTTATGCTCTGGCAAGCGGTGATATTGCGCTGCGTGCGCCAACCACAGGGCTTACAAAATATGTGAAAAAAGGTTTCTGTTAACTCACTGAGAGAAAGTAGTTGCGAAACGTCCTGCAAGACCCTTCTCCTCCTACCCCATATACATGCTTCAGGTGTCTGCCGATAAATGTAAAGTAATTTTGTAAGTTATTTATGGTAAAATCATGTTGCGAAGAGACGTCAATATATTTGTGAACGGAAAAGTACTGGAAGAAGGTTGTAGGCACAAGCTACAACGAATAGGAAACGGTTATAAAACAGTTGAGCAAAAGGAATACATGTAACTGAGTTTATGTATCCCCCAAATTCTCCACCTGGGTGAAACGTAATGTTGGGGTAACGTTGCAACATGATTGGTTGGGTACAGCCACCCGCCAAAAAACCCACCAACTACTCTCTCGGTTGGAGGCATTGGATGAACCGAAAGCTCCCCTGTAAGACCGCGCATGCGTGACATGGTCTGGAATCAGTAGTAGTCCCCCTTACTGTCGGCTACAGTTCTAAGGTAATTTACAGCTTGATTACAGCCGACCGACAAAATATTACTTTAAATTCTTGTTCAGTAAGTAAAGTTCTATAGAAAAATGTCAACTGCCATAACCTAGCCCACCGCGGACAGCCGGCTTAGATCTACCCGTCATTTTGGTAGCCAGCCATTTTTTTGAAGTAACAAATCTATAGAATCCAATGGAAAACCCATTGGCTTTGGTAGTTACAGAGCTTTGACAGATTTGATGAAGGGTTGATTCAAAGTGGCTCAAGATGATGATAATTCATATTCTGGATGAATGGCAGAGTAGAAGACCTTTGAAACCAATATGATTCAAAAGTTAAAACTGTCACTATATTAGATAATGCAATACACTCCCTGAACACCTGAATTCGCCCTTAATCCCACTAGCCCGAACAACTCTCAATTACCATGCCGTTTGTTGGCCGAGTCGGTTGAGCTTCAGACTGTCACTCGATGGGCCGGAGTTCAATTCCCCTGGCCGCCCGATGAAGAGTTAGAGGAATTTATTTCTGGTGATAGAAATTCATTTCTCGCTATAATGTGGTTCGGATTCCACAATAAGCTGTAGGTCCCGTTGCTAAGTAACCAATTGGTTCTTAGCCACGTAAAATAAGTCTAATCTTTCAGGCCAGCCCTAGGAGAGCTGTTAATCAGCTCAGTGGTCTGGTAAAACTAAGGTATACTTAACTCTCAATTACCAATCCACTATTGGGAATTTTAACAGCCAGCGTTACCAACGCTGCAGGTAAAATCTTGTCACTTGAGCTACCGTAACAAACGGTTGGCAACGCTGACGCAGGTGTGCGCCAACACTCCTACTTTCGTCAATTGCTTTTTGTTCACGCTGCTGAAAGGTTGTTTCCTTCTGCAGTGTGAGGTTTTAATCCTATTGGCCGACTTCTCTTTGTATTTTTGACCTCTGGTGGGAAGACCTGGATTGTATTTACCGGTTTCTTCTAGTTTTTCTGGATATCTTCGATGTGGAACGTCTTTTAGAATTGGACTCGTTGGTTCCCGGTCTCGATTGGTTATCATCGACTATTTCACCTTCTACTACCGCGCCTTCGGCTTCGACGTCGACCTCGACTGCCCCTACGACGTGGATGCTGAGGCTCACTCTTCTTCCTGCCAGAGACTGACGAGTACTTTGAGACACGATAGACATTCTGTCAGGTATGTTGGAAGGTTAAGTGTGATGTGCAGACTCATTGAGATGAATGTTGGAAGGCTCAAGAGATGGAGGATTACATTCGTCATCGCAAGCCTTTGGTTAGTAAGGGCGGCAGACGTCGGTCAGATTCTCGTTGCCTCAAGTGTCTCAGGCTTCTGCTACAGATCAGTTGATGGATTTAGTGAGTTCAGAGGTGGTCAAACAGATAGAGGATAGGATTGCAAGTAGCCTAGTATGGAAAATTTAATAGCTAGTCTTCAACATTTCTCAGATAGGGATAGTAGTAGTGTTAGGATGTCTAATCCTTCTTCCTTTTCAGCTCCCCTGCCTGTTCCAGAACCAGCCTTAACGGGTGCTGAGGGTAATGGCAGAACCACAAGCCTCCGAGTGGGTAGGGTCTGCCGGCCCCCTCAGTGCGGAGCAGGCAGTGAAGGATTCCCCCACCCAACCCCCTTGTATTATTGATAAATTTAATGTTGATAATGTTAGTCAGAATCAAGATCTAGGTGTGATAAAGGAGGATAGGTTTGGGTTAGATAGTGAGGAGAAGGTATTAAGGGTGCAGAGTCGTTCTCCTGGACGGGTTCCGGTTTCGGTTTTTTGTGCTCTGGCAAGAGTTTCTCCTTCATCACTTCTTTTCGGTCTGGCTCAGTCTGAAGTCAGTGTTTCAGTTACGGTGGTGCAGAATCCTTCAGCTTTTGCTCCTAACTCACTTCCGACTGTTTCTGAATCTCCTACTGTAGTTTTCCCCTTCCCTGTGTTTTTACTCCTCCATCTCGTAAGGCAGATTCTGGTGTGTCCATTCGGCTTCTAAAAGTAGTTTGCGGGACCTGCAGTTGGATGTGGCGGAATATAAGGTGGATTGCTGGGTCTTTTGACGGGTAGAGACCTATGGTGAGAGATTATTTTTTGAATGGTTTCTCTAACATTAGAGAGTATGTGACACAGTAGTGTCCAGAATTCATGTCGGATATGTTTCAGGATTATTGAGGGGGGGGCCGCATTCGGTGTACCTTCTGTCCTTTTCATTCTAAGTTTTCTTCTGGGTTATCTGTCGCTTCATCTCTTGCTCCCACATTCTCTGTTGCTCCTTTTCCAGTCTCCTCTTCGGCCTCCTCCTCTTCTGCTCTGGTCTTTCCTGCGGCTTCCGCATCTTCCATTTTCCCTCTTTCTTCGACTTTGGTTTTCCTCCTCTCAGGTAACTTTTTTTTTGTGTGTCTGCTATTCCTCTGCCTCCTGCCTTTCCTTCCTCAGTACAGTCTTCTCCAGTAGGAGGAGCTACTGGACAGGGGAAAATGCAGTTTTGGCAGATTTTGGCCGCAGGAGTCTCATGTTCCATCCCTTTGGGTATGTGCAACCCCTTGCTTCCGCTTCAAGCGGCTGTTCCGGTAGTATCGGATATTTCACGGTTTGCCTTTCGTTTCCAGTTTGAGTCTGTGCTCTGTGGTTTTGGCAGAGCTTGCGGTACCTTCTTCGAGCGGTCTGCGGCTTTCATCGCCTGCATTTTCCGCGGCGGCAACTCCAAGGGTAGCTTCTACCTCTTTCATTCTCCCTCCTCCTTCATCTTCTTCCGTCTCTCCGCAAGCGGTTTTGTTTGCGCATCCTCCCCCAGGGTTTAGCGATGTGGGTTTGGCTACACTCACTTGTCTTCCCCTTGGTAATAATGGGGAATCGGATCCGGGTTTTTCTTAGTTCAACTTTCTCTTCTTCCCGGCGGGTTCAACTATGCGGGTTCAGGTTTGGATACCCGATTAGGTGTGGGTGCACAGCATTCTGGTTAGGGTGGTCCACTTGCGGGCTCTTCATTGTTGTCCGGGCTTCGTTCAGTGCCTCCTCCTTTGTCGGTCTTAGACTGTTCAGACATTGCGGAATAGGATTCTTATCCGGAGGTGCAGGAGATTCTGGCGGACTTAGAATGTCCTCTTGGCAGCAGTAACAATTACGGACGCATGCTTGAGTATGTTGCTTCTTCATACCCGCAAGCAAGAGATCCGGACCTCCCGATTTAGTGAATTCAGTTTTTTTTTTTTTTTTTATTACACTAAGCCAGCTCCTGCCTCTTTTTCGTGTTGGCTGGTATGGTTCGATCGGGTTAGACAGGCTTTGGAGGAGATGGACATTCGTTTAGCATCTGTAGTGGCTTCTAATAGACAGGACTCTTCTCTCTGCACGTAGGACGGTTTACACAGCTCGAGGTAACCCTTCGGCAGGAGTCAGGTTGCCATTCAACGAATCGGTTGAGGCAATCATGTCTAGGTCTCTGGCGTCGTCTCGGCTCGTAGGGAATTCTCTTAGGGAAGCAGGTGCTTGGAGGATGTGTTGCACAATCAGACTGAGGCTCTTGCACACTCTCTCTGGATGCTGTCAGGTTTACTGTAATGGGGTTCTAAAGAGTGACGGCTATGTCCCTTCAGATCTGTGGCTGTTGGCAGCCTGATAAATTTATCTCGAGGGGTCTGGCTCACCAGGCAAATGCTTTGGCTTCATCTACAACATTTGGAGCAGGAAAGTCGAAATTTCTATCTTGGTCATCTTCCCCCTCAGTATCCGGATGTTCATAAGAGGGATTGCTTAGAACACCATTAGCCTTAGCTAATTCTTGTTCAAGGATGATGACGTAGCCAGTATGACGAACGTGGTTGCTTCTAACTCATGTCTCCAGTGTCGGCAATTATGCATCGTGGAGGGTAGAGTGTGTTGAGGTATCTAGACAATTGATTGATCCTTGCCTCCTCTCTAGAAGAGCTAGTAAGAGCAAGGGAATTCTTGTGAAATGAGAGGAGTCAATAAATCTTCAGGAAAATCAAGGCTGTAAAATCATGGCTGTAAAGGAAGCCCTCAGTTGTTTTCAGTCCTAGTGTGCAACAGAGTAGTGGCTATGTTTAGTGACAGCATAATTGCCGTGTCGTATCTGAAGAACGGGCCGGGGGGGTGGGAACAGGCTCAACAGAACTCAATACTATAGCACAGAGAGTCCTAAGAGGGTGTGAAGAACGAAAAGTGTCTCGTCTTCCCCAATTTATATCGGGGAGTCTCGACGTACTGGCCGATTTGCTAAGTTGCTCCCATCAGGTTTTGGGGGCGAGAGTGGACTTTGGCTTTGGAAGTAATATGTCAGGTTCTCCAGAAGTGGCCAGCAACTGTGGACTTATTCGTGACATGATTAAACCATCATCATCCGGTTTAGTTCTCACCAATGGGGGTCCCCATGTCGATAGGCACCGATGTGATGATACAAATTGGAATCACATGCAGTGTAGGGAAGGTATTGAGTGACATACTGGCTGGGTGTTGTCTAGTTTATTGCTGGTTCCTTATGAATCAATGAGGTTGTTATTGGCTGGTGTGAGCCACAATGTAGTTTCTACACACAGACAAGACAAAACAGATTATGTCTCAGACATCTGTGCTTGTCAACAGAAAAACAGATGGCGATTGTGAGAGATATAATAAACGTAAGTGACAAAACATATATCAACGGAAAGGCCAGGAAATTCCACATATGAGCATTTGCATGAGATTCAAGACAGATTAATGAATACAATGCATAAGCATAATATGTGAAATGGCGCGATGTTCGGTGTCTTCACACACAGGAACATACATACAGTTTGATACAGAAGATTCGGTGGAACATTAAGTACATGATCAAAATGCTTGCATGGCAATGCAAGCAGTGGTAAATGTACATGAATCGAGACAACAATGGTTAGAGAGAAATAGACAGGAATATTGTATGGTAGAAGTTGCGTTCCTTCGAGCGATCGTTGGTGACGCACGGGAGGTGGGGAGAGAGCAGGATGCTTTGTTGGATCTTTTGTCCGATGGCTGACTCACGTGCACATGTGCCCATAGGACTGCCAATGCGGTTCCTTACAGCAGGTGTATGCCTTTCCTCCATTCGGTCTTACTCATCAGGTAATAAGGAAATTGTGGGAGAGTGTAAAGACATCTATGACTCTAATAGCTCCCTGCTTGCCATAACACGCTTGGTTTCCGGAACTCCTAGAGCTCTCCACAGACGTTTCGATGTCCCTACCCATGCGAAACTACTTTTCAGGTGACCGCATTCTCACCATTATTATCCAAACCCTTGCGTGCTGTACCTAGTTGCAGGGCGACTGTAGAGAGAGCCGCTAGATAGTCCGGACTCCCTAAAGCTGTGTCTAGACAGTTATCTTTTAGCTTGAGAAAGTAAACCTGTAAGCCTTACCAGGTTCAGCTGGACAAGGTATAGAAGTTAGTATCATAAGGAAGGTCATTCCATCTCTAGACCTTCCATAGCCAAAATAGCTGATTTTCTTTTATTCCTTCGGAAAGTCAGGGAGGGGTCTTTCGTATTTGGCTATTGCTGACTACCGCTCAACGATTAGTGGTACAATTAGTTTCCACCTTCCTGAAATCTCTTTTAAGATTGAATGTCCTGTCTTGCCATCTTGGGCCCCTCCGTGGGACTTTTTGGAAGTACTTCAATAATTTTCTTGTGTTCCCCTGCCTTTGAACCCATTGAAACTATAACATTAAGACACTTACCAAGAAGTTGCTTTTTCTTACGGCTTTAGCTTCAGCTGAAGGGTTGGGCGAGCTTCAGGCATTTTCTAGGTTGGGTTCCTATGCGAGAAATGATACATATTTGTCTGTCTTCCGGAATTTGTGGCGAAGACAGAGTCGTAGGTTAAAACTCTGCCTTGTTCGTTTAAAGTTCTTTATCTGCAGATGTTCGTTACCGGCAATCCAGCGGAGATATCTTTGTCCGGTGCAAGCATTAAAGTCTGTTTATCAAAGGTTGGGAAACTCCGTCTGCTTCTGCACGCACTTCTTGTCTCTCCATGGAATCCTTCCCGTCCGCTGTCAAAGAATGCGATTAGTTACTTTTGGAGGGAGGTGATTTCCCAGGCTTCTCAGGGTTGTTCTTCGTCGTCTTCAGCTCTGTATTTCCCCGACCGTACAGTATTCGGAGTATGTCCACTTCACCTTCCTTTCTAAGGAATTATTCAGTGCCATCTATTCTGGAGGCAGCTACTTGGAAGTCTGTCTCAGTGCTTACTTTCTTTACTTGAGAGATGTTTGATTTGCCTCATAGTGGGTAGCGACGAAGTCTACTATCTAGGGTGCGTTCATTTAGCTGAGGTGGTACTAGCTTAGTGCAAAGGTTCGGAGGGTTATTCTCTTAGTTCATGTGTAGCGGCAAAGTCTATTATCTAGGGTGCGTTCATTTAGCTGAGGTGGTATTCACTTAGTAAGGAGATTCTTAGGTTAACCAGATAGAGGAATTCCTTTTAGTCTCTAGAATTCTTAGGCAACAGTGATAGTATAATCACATGAACTTAGGTTTAGTACGTTCTAAGTATCCTAGTCTTTGATAGTTTTCCTACGAGAGTCCAAGGGGGTACACTAGTAGGCTAGGCTATTTTGTCAGCGCTGAGATACTTCTTCGCTCGTCAATCGTCAGGCCTTATCCGGAGGATCAGCGACTTGCCACACTGCTTCATTTCTCTCCATACATGAGAGGCTATGAATAGCCACATGGGAGGTTCACCGTACTCCTCATACATGAGAGGTTCTGAAGAACCACACGGGAGGTCGACGGACCTGACGGGCGATCAAAGTACTCTCCAGCATGTCTCGTCACCAAAAGCATCGATTGATAAGGTGAGTGTATAACTAAAATAGATATATTATGTAGAGCAGATCGGTAAGCTGCCATCTCTGTGGGTGTAAAAAGGGGGTGGGCCACAAACTTAGATGGTTCTCCCGGAGGGCCAGCAGCTCTGCACACTGTTTCATTCTCCTCCATACATGAGAGGTTTTGAAGAGTCACATGGGAGGTCGACAGGCCAAGACTACTGACCTGACTGTCGATCAAAGTACTCTCCAACATGTCTCTTCACTGAAAGCATTGAGTGATATGGTGAGTGTATGACTAAAATGGATATTTTATGCAGAGCAGATTGGTGAGCTGCCATCTCTGCGGTTGTCAAAAGGCGTGCAACAGAATTGATCCCTCCTCTAAATGTTGTTAGTTGGGTGAATTCAGGTGTTCAGGGAGTGTATTGCAATATGAAGTTTTCATAATAAAACTAATATTGTAATACTTACCTGAACACCTGAATGATTCCCACCCTCCTTTCCCCACATCAATTTTGACCTTGAGTAAAGCAATTGACGAAAGTGGGAGTGTCGGTGCACACCTGTGTCAGCGTTGCCAACCGTTTGTTATGGTAGCTCAAGTGACAAGATTTTACCTGCAGTGTTGGTAACACGGCTGTTAAAATTCCCAATAGTGGATTGGTAATTGACAGTTATTCGGGCTATTGGGATTAAAAGCGAATTCAGGTGTTCAGGTAAGTATTACAATATTAGTTATGGAAACTTCATATTTTTTTTTGTTTTGCCAGAAGATAATGTACTGTATGTTTAATCTTACAGTAGTACCTCACCTATCCCATAGAGGGGTAGTGCTGTCAGGTCTTGGTTGTTTCGGTCATAAGTCACTTAGGCCGTTACATCCAAGCTGGCAAACAGCCGAAATAGGTGTATATAATACTTTGATCCCTGAGGGGCTAGTACTAAACATAGCGTCCCAAGGAGCTTCCACCATGTCTTACAGCCTAAAATTCATATGGACCAAAGTTGTGACGGCCTAACAGGTTCACGGCGGAAAAAATACGGCCTAATCATCCCAAACTCATGCTGTCAGTGCACCTCATGCAGTGCATTTTAGGCTTAACTTAAGGTTTTTTGCAGGGTCCCTTTTGCCCTTAGCTGCAACGCCCTTCATTCCTTTTACTGTACCACTCATATTCCCTTGATTCCATGTTACTTTCCACCCTCTCTTAACAGTTATTTCTTAGTGTAGCTGGAAGGTTTTCCTTCTGCAATTTTAAAACCTAATTGCAGTTTCCCTCTCAGTGCTGAATTACTTCATAGGTCCCAGTGCTTGGCCTTTGGCCTAAATTTAGTATTCCATTGCATTCCAGCTTAACTGACACTTTGCGGGTTGGGCGTTCTAATAAGTATCAAAGTCCATTAAGAGTACAAAGACCCTATGTTATAGCCTGCATTCAAATATTTCCTAGGTATCTTACAACTAACAGCAATTTCACATAGTTCCTATCTGAAACTAACCTGATACTCAGTTAACATTCAGTTTAGAGATTTATTTAACATTCAGTTTAGTGATTTATTTAGCATTCAGTTCAAAGATTTATTTAAAAATGTATCATATCTAAGATGTTAGCCTAGCAAAAAATAAGCATAGTGCTTACTTTATTACAGTTGATTAGTACAGAAGTCTGTAAAACTGAGGTGCTACTGTAATAATTTCAATACAGTATCCTAAATTTAGGTAATGTGGTTAAGATGTAATTCCTGATAAACATGAAAATGCACATTCCTGATAAACTTAAAAGTATTTTTATATTATATGACCTGTATTTTCAGGTACAGTTTTTATTTGTCCCTTACCAGTGAAGTAGGATTGGGTACTGGTTTTTGCTCTTGCCCATTTGCCCTTGTAACACCTAAATGTTTGAAGGTATTCAAGTAGTTTGTTATTAGGCTAGGCCATCATGTGTAAATGTGCATATATGGAGCTTGTCCTTTCAAATTCCATAGTTATTTGGAAATGGAAACTTGCTTGTTTTGTAGATTTCCTACCATCATTGCTTTTTGCATTTACTTTGTCATAAATTGGTACTAATAGTCTTATTTATTTCAGGTACGCTTTCTCTTCTGCCAGCTGACTGATGGAACCATGGTATTATCCAGTCACAAGTGGAAATTTGAATTACTAGTGTAGGAAAAAAGTAAAGGACAGAGAATAATCATTGCTTAGCATACAAAACATAAAGTATGGAAGTTTATTAGGTAAAAAAATTGTAGATTACTCAGTGCAGTGCCTTGTTTATTTACAGTATTTTATTTGGGATGAATCTTGCCTACTGTTACAGTTAGCTTATATCTCTGTGCCGATAGGTGAGTTGGCATTCAAACAAAAGATCGAATGGCTCCCTGGATGACTGTCTAGTACACCTGTTCTCCACCAAGTGTGTTTTGAATGTTTTGGCTCTTGTCAGAATCCTTGCTGCCATTATGTATAGGTGCTTGTTGGTATTTCATGACTGTTTGCTGCTATCGCAGTACTGTACATTTATTTTTCCTAGGATGCCTCCACTGGAATTAAGGCTAAGAATGTCAGGTTCTGTAGGAATGGTAACTGTGTTAGTGGGATGCTGATCTTTTAGGAGATACACAGTGTTTGCACTGGCTGCAGTGGTATGAAGTGTGATCTTGAGAATGTATGTGAGGAAGTAGGGATTTTTGAAGAACTTTGTTAATATAGGAAGAGAAGGGAAGCAGATACATTGCAAAAGCGATTAGTTAGGTCAGGATATCAACCTGTCATTTCTTCCCTTTCTCCAGGTCCTTCGTCTGTAGTTATCCATACTCAGTCTAGGCTTTTCCTTTGCTAATGCTTTACTTAGTAGTGAGGTGGCTTCTTTAGCTCTGCCTTCCACTCCCCTTTTGGTTCAGGAAAAGCATATTAAGAATTTAGAACAGGACGTAAACCTTATTTTGGTCAGTACAAGGTTTGTCTGAATTGGTTATGGAACAGGTCCAGGTCCACCCCCATAGTGTGCGATCATTTTCACATTCCCTTATAATAGGTAAGGTGTTGGTGTCCTTGCCCTTCTGTAACCCAAGCCTAGGACTACCTTGCGACAGTTGGAAGGGTCAACTGCCAGGGAACTGGGTCAGTTCTCAGGGCGATGTGGTTCTGTACCCTCTGTTGCCTGCCTCTCTGTTTTGCCTGCTCATAGTCTTGTATAATGTGTTAGCTGAAAGATCGTTTTGGTAAATGTTAATCTTTGCTACGTATGCGACTTCTGCTGTCATCGACACCTAGCATGAGGTTGTTTGTACCAACAGGACCAGGTAATTATATAGGTGTAGACAGTTTTATTAAAATAATGTGTCTGTAGCAAGTTTTACATATTCTGATGTTACGTCGACTCAGTTGTGTTTAACCAATCTCCACCTTTTGCTCATTCTAAATCTTTGTCTGCTGGCTTATTTGTTTTTTACATGCTTTTTCCTCATCTATTGGCAAATCTACTACTTCTGCCTTGATTAATGTTGTTTCTCTTTCCAAATCTACCATGGTTACAGTATCTTCTGTTGTTTCCAGACTAGCTTTCCAAGTAGCTTTCTAAGGATGTGTTGTATGGGAGTATGCTGACTCGCTTTCGGACAAGGCGGGAGAGTTATTGTAACTCTTCTTCCCCTGCCACCCAACATTTCCCATTTTCCTTTGGTGCCTTGTTTTCTTTTGCTCAACTGAGTTGCTTCAGACTGTGTTTCTGTCTCCCTTTCATCGAGTCGTGGATATGATCCAGGTATTCAGCTGCTGTCGCCTCCTGTTGCCAGGTATTGCTTCCTGTCACCAGCTGTCTCCTCCTGTCACCCTCTGGCAGAAGAAGAGTTTTAGTCGGAGGATCTCTGGTATGATCGGTGTTTGCTGGAGCGTTGCGCTTCTCTGTATCCTCATTTAGTTGAGGAAAGAAGCCACACAGAGAATAGGTCTTGCTTGTCTTTTAGTATTTCAGCACCTTTTAAGTATTTGGAGAGGAGAACCCAAGCTTTCTCATGCAGTTAGAGCGTGTTTTGTACTCGGGTGCGCAAAGATCCCTTTAGGTCTGCCAGGCTTGTCTTCTGGTTTTTATGAAGTCATGGAGCACTGCCTCATGTGATACAGGCACTTAATCGGCGCTTAAACTGTCGTCGGGAAAAGAATCGGTTTTCTTTTCTCTGTCCTGTAAAAAGACGAATTCGAGACTGACAAGGGCTTTGGACATGCTGAAATGGAGTCTCAGTTTAGATTGTTGAATTTTTTATCTTTTATTGAAATTTTGCTTGGTATATTGCCTCATCTCTGTATCAGCTTAAAAAGGTTGAGGCACCAGCTTAGTGTGTTTTTGGTGCCAGCTTAGGGAGTTTGTGAAGCCAGCTTTAAGGGTTTTTGGAACCAGCAGGAGCTTAGTGAGGAAGAGTGTTAGTTTTGAACTTGTTTCTGATGCTGCAGGCTAATGTTCTCATGCTTATACTAACTTGGTTTGGAGGAAGTGAGAACACTTATGCTCCTATCTGTAGTAAAGGCTTATGCTACACAGGTTAAGGCAATAAGGGAGGATATATTGGTACTAGTCTTGCTTTATACCTTTCGGGGATAAGTTTAGCCCTTAGGTTCTGGTAGATAGCCAATTGCAAACCTTCTGGCATGCTTGGGGAGACTTGGAGCAGAACTTTGTGGTGAAGGCAGTGAAGGAGAGTTATGATTCCTTTTAGGTTATTCTCCACTGGTTTAGTCTCCTATAGCTGTTCCTTTGTCTTCTCCAGCAAAAGCCTCTCATTCTTTAGTAGGAGGTTGTAGATTAGAGAGAATGAAATGGACCAGGCAGTAATTCACTGGAGAAGCAGCCATTGTTAGACACATTGAGACTGAATAACACTATATGTCTGTCCCCCATGCTTGTTGGTTTTTCCAGCATAGTTATAGTCACTTTCCAAAAGAACGATCAGATGTTTTGGCAGATTTGCAGGAGACATTTTTCTCGTACCAATACATCCTCAGTCATGCAAGTTCCTTCGAGGTGTATTTACAGGGGAGGCATTGCTCTTCAAGGCACTTTGTTTGGGCTCGTGTAAAACGCTTCTATAAGTATTCACAGGGAATGTGTTGCCCATAGGTGGATGGTGTTGTTTTGTAGGAGCAAGAAATCTTTTCTTCTGAGTCACTGGTTCAAGTTGGCCAATGCTGTCGACAGTATTCCAAAAGCCAAGGGTTTGTTACTTCACCTGGCTCACTCGCTG
Source organism: Macrobrachium rosenbergii (assembly GCA_039081455.1). Taxonomy (NCBI): domain Eukaryota; kingdom Metazoa; phylum Arthropoda; class Malacostraca; order Decapoda; family Palaemonidae; genus Macrobrachium; species Macrobrachium rosenbergii. The sequence goes on from JANJGK010002331.1 coordinate 45,940, forward strand.
TGGATTATGATTTTGTCAACTTCCCTGACTCTTCCTCAATCTTATCTAGTGATGTGGGGATGATACTTGAAATTTACAGGCTTGTCTGTCAGAAGACAAATAGGCACTTGCTTCTTGAAGAATTTTAGCCCTGAAAGAAGCTTCCTAAGTGGTAAGGACTTTCTTTGTTATGAAACATGGGGATTTTGTCAGAATAATCAAGCTCAGTTACAGCACAGTCTCAGCATAAGAGATTATGACGTACAGCTGATGTTCATTAAACTTGTAAGTAATCCAGGACCATTGTTGTCACCAGGTTCTGTAGGAGGGACTCTGTGACTGAGAGTTGATCATTTTATTCTTAAGCTTACGTCCAGGTTTTGTTTTTTCCCTCTGCCATGTAAGACGAAACAAAGAATTTTGACTAGTGTCATTACACTTACATACAACATAGAATGGTCAACACTACACTTGGTAAACTTGCTAGATGTCAGGACAGTGGAAAGACCACTGGAGATGCTTACCAGGTTTATCCCTGGTCAGATACAAAGTCATATTGGAAAGTTTGCTTCATTGCATGAAATGAACAAGATATTGGTTTGATAATTCATTCTGCGGAAGAACAGTGCTTTTGGTGAATGGAGATTCGAAAAGAACAAAACTAACTACAGAGTGGCCGTTACATCCGCTGGTTTGACAGTTGCTGTGGGATTAGAGGAGCGCTCAAATGTAGACTTATTAACATGCAGATGAACAGGAACAACCAGTTGATTACTACTCCTTTAGGGCCCTCTATCTACTCTGTTGAAGTATTGAACAAATTTCAAATTCAAGAATTGCTTAATGACTCCTGTAGTCTTAGTAGCCTCAGAGCAAATGATTTTCGACCTTTCTAGCTTTCTCAGTAGGTGTCTCTCTTATTCTTCTGTTAAGGGGAAATTGCCTCACACTACAGAATTCCATGCACTTTCACTAACTTCTGCATCTCGCACTTAACTGCTTGGAGATGCTCAACTGACTCTTCCCAATAAGAGGATTTTCAAAGGTATCATGGGTTCTACCCTTAAGTGGAAAACAACTGTGACCTTGTGTTAGAAGCAGCAGTTTGTGTATTGCTCAGTGCCATTCTAGAGGAATTTTCAGCACCTGGAACCTTGTAGACATCAAAGTTTCTCTGCTCTCTTAGATATAGTAAGACTGTTTCGCTGTCTACTTTCAAGGTTATCGTTCCATACTTTCCATGGTGTTGCATCATGTGCTATTAACAACCTGGCTGATGATCAGCACCTTAAGGTGTTGGAGAACAGTTAAGACTGAAGCCCCTCGAACTCAGTATCAGTCTCTCTGGAATTTAGATATAGGTCTACATTTTATCTGCGGATTCTTTTGAGCCTCGAATGAGCTCCATTGAATTATTTAAACCTCCTTTTATTTAGCACTGTTGGCAGTTAAGAGTAAATTTATTGCAAGCACACTTCTTAAGACTTGTAAAAGGAATGCTATTTTATCTTTTTGCCTTAAAGCTAAGAATGATGTTAAGGCGAAGTTTTTCAGAGAACTGTAAGAATTCCAATTTAACTTTTTTTTTGTGGTGAAGAAGAGGAAACACTTACTCTGTCATGCTTGGGCAATTAAAAGTTAATTCAGTTAAGCCTGGAAGAGGCAGTTATCCTTTTGTTTTGTGGTTTTAGAGACCTAGAACATATATGTCAAAGGTTAAGCCTAGAGGAGGCAAAGTTAACCTTTTGTTTTGCAGCTTTAGAAAACCTAGATGCCTTTGCCAAAGGTTAAACCTCGAAGAGGGAAAGTTAACCTTTTGTTTTGTGGTTTTAGAAAATCTAGCTGTCTTTGTCAATGACTAACCCTGGAGGAGGCAAAGTTAACTTTTCATTTTGTGGTTTTAGGAAACCTAGAATGTCTTTGTCAAAGGTTAAGCCTGGAAGAGGCAAAGTTAACCTTTTGTGTTGTGGTTTTTAGAAACCTAGAATGTCTTGCCAAAGAACATGAGGTTGTCTGTGATGTATTTGATTAGGCTAGTGCATGAGAACTAGCTCCATACCTTTTATCTTTATTCATAATGTGAGTGCTGTTGCAGCTTCATTTAGTTTTATTACAATTTGTCGCTTGAGGATGGGATTAATGTGGCGCAGTAGAAGTGCATTTGGTTTTGCCCGCTCAACCTTAAGTATGCAGAATCGTGTTTGAAAACAGTAAAGCCCTTAGTCCGCTGCTAGTAGTGGGTAGTCTTTTCCTGAAACAAAGAAAGAGCAATCCTTTAGGCTCTTTGTTTTAAATCCCAGGTTTTAATATTTTGGGGAGTATGAAGGTACAAATACCATCCGACTTACAACCTGCTTGACATACAACCACTCGTACTTGCAACCGTATTTCTGGCAGCAGGGCTGGGCGGGCTGATGCATAAGAGTACACGCCATATGACAATTGACCACTGAGTTACTCAGCAATGCACCATCTTGGAAGACCTCTCTCATCACTCAAGCAGCATGAGTTTTAGTTACCCTACCCTATCAGCAGCATTGTACGGTATTAATTGTACTGGAGATAGAATTGCAAACCGATTTACGTTAAAATCGACTTATGACATGCATGCCAGAACCTAACCCTTTTGTAACTCAGTGCCTACCTGCACATAATATACATTACATAAATGATTAAAATATATCAATTGAAGTACACTATGGTAAAAAGATTGAAATAATGATTGTACGTTGCATTACAGTACTATGTAGGGACTTTATATGGCAAAGGTTTGATATTTTGCCCTACCCAGTATGTTGGCCACTTTCTAAGGTTCGACTTGCATCCATTTGGACTTCCGACCAGTTGGTCGGAACCAAGCTCGATCATAAGTAGGGTGGTACTTGTACATATATTGTATAGGAGCCTACCGTTATATCATAAAGGTATTTATTTTTAATGACTCGTTTTATAGGACTTTTGGACCCAGGCACAGGGTTCCTCTCGCACCACCTCTGTTTCATTCTGGCTGAATTGAAGTGGTTTTCTCCACAAGGCTGCTCTTTGTTGCATACCTATAAGAGCCTTGCTCCCTGAATGGACTCCAACTTCTGGTGGCAGTAAGATCCAAAAAGTATTCCAGATCAGATAAGAATGTTTTGGGTTTCATACAAGAAACCTTTAGCTCAATTAGCTGAGCAGATTTTGTCTAGCTGCCCTACCCACCATTGTCTTCTCAAAGTGGGAATCAGCTAACTTTGACAGCAGGTAAGATTCTTCCCAATAATATAAACTTTCTTAACATTTATTATTTGGATACTTACGTACTGTTAAAGTTGACCCCACCCAACCTCCCCACAACTTTGTGGGCTGTCAAGGAGAATTCTGACGAGCTCAAACATTCAAAACACACCTGGTGGAGAAAAGGTGTGTGCTAGACAGTCATCCGGGCAGCCATTCGATTTTTTGTTTGAATGCCGACTTTCCTATCGGCGCGGAGATATAAGCTAACTTTAACAGTAGGTAGATATCCAAATAGTTTTATCATGAAAATTTATATTATTTACTCATTGTAGGTGTTGTCAGATTCAGCTACTAACTAGTGTCTGAGGGGTAACTGTTCTGAATATGTCTGATATCAATTTTTGAATCATTTTTCACCACAGTGAGGTTTACAATACTAAATACTGTATGTACTTGTTGATAGATAGGTAAATGATGGAATTTATTGGTTTATAATAAGACTAGCTGTATTTTACAGCAGAAGAGCATTGTATTGTGAGTTGCATCATTGTAAGCTGTTAATCTGGTTTAAATGCAGAGATTTTTCCACAAGATGGCCCCCTGTAGTTACACTTCATTTGATAATTACATTAATTTTTTTTTTTTATTTTGAAGAAATTGAATGTTTTCCTTCAATTTGTCAGCATCACACCTGTATTTGTTCTACTAATTACATGCTTTATGCTCTGATACATCGCTCCTAATGTGATTTCATCATGCATTGCCTCACAGTGAAGTTTCTAAGTTGTTTGTAGTGTCCCTTTCGCCCCAGCTATGTTGCTTTCTTCTCTTTCCTCTTTAGCCATTCCCTTTGGTCTCCTCTCTCCTAGCTGTCCAGCTTCCTTATTCTTGTTTTTTCTACCATTTTTTGGAAACAAATTGGTCAGTCAAGTCATATTAGAGTGTTGGAGTGGAATCTGGTGGTCATGTTAAGCACCCATAATAATAATAATCAGCTGTCATTAATGAACATGCTGTCAATACTGTAACATGCTCTAAAAGGTGGCTCTAGCAGAGGTGAAGGATGGACCCTCTCTGGAATGGTGGTAATAGGTTTATGTCCAATCCATTGTCTGTGAAAGCCTACCATATGCAAATACAGTATAGTGTCACTAAAACCTATTGAGTCCATACAAGCAAGAAAAATGTAGTCATGCAACATAAATACAATCTAGTAAACATTTTTAACTGAAATACACTCATAAATACTGAACATAAAAAAAAATGAGGGAGTATTTCTTGGTTGAGACAGTTATCATATTACCCATGATATTGTTCTTATATACATTGTCACCGCTTATAACCATTCAATTTAGTATGCAAGGGTACTGTGGAGTCAAGCATCAGTCAGTATTTGATATTGTAAATGAAAAACATTGAACAGTGAATTGCACTGTTGGGCAAATGTGTACTTCAGTTAACTCCCCTGGTGTAAGTTCTTAATTAAACTACAAAGTTAAGGCATTATTTGGCTTATGACTTCATTGAGAAGCTTAGTTTTACACACAATTTTTTCCACAACCTGTAAAATTGAACTTTGACCTTTGTTTGAGAACATGCATAATAAGAAATTATGACTTAACAGGTTAACTTCTTAGTTGCTTGGGCATAAGATGATTCATCTTTTGAGATATCTTGTAGAACTGACCACTCTCATATGTCTCTCCTGACCTTTATGTTCAAGAGTTCATTGTTCTTGTGGGTGATGTTTTTAGGTCTGTGAGTTAGCCATTTTACTTTACCTACACTTGGTTGATGTTAAAAGAATTGGACATTTGCTAAACTGCATGTAGTCATTGATGGAAGTTTTACTTAATATTTTTAGTAAGAGCAAAGGACAGTGAGACAGGTAGCTGAAATGTTTTCTAGGTGAGGCCTGATCTTGCAAGTGCTCAACCTACTTATGTTCACTCAAGCCACCTACTTATGTTCACTCAAGCCACCCTGAATCTGACCAGATTAATGCACTTCATCTAACATGAGGATTTTGCAAAATTAAAATCATCATCACCACACTCTACCAGTTTCTTCAGATTTAACCCCCCACCACCCACCCACATTCTTGAACATCTGAGCCCAGTGCACATTGCCAAGTACCATTTTGTTGATAGCGCTTCAGGTATGATTAGAGAGACATTGCACATATGTTTCCGTGTTACCCTGCTAGTAAATTTCTCTACTTCATCTTAGTCCTTAATGTTTCTTCTTGTCCATAATCACTCATGAATCATGAATCATTGTGAACTTCCTTTCACTGTAATCCACCTTTCACTTCATCTGAACTTGAAAATGCAGTTGGTATCATTCATATAATTTATACTTAAGAATAGCTGAGTCATGATATTTTTAATTGTAATTATTATGTAGGTCTGATACCTGTAGTGACTTGGATGTTTATCAAAAAGAGCCTAAATCATACCCAACAAATGACACCCTTTCTGATTATGGTAATTGATTTTCAGGTGTTGATGTAAATAAAAGGTGTTCTAATCTTCACTATCTTTTGTAATAATAATAAAAAGTAGTTTTACACTGCTGTAACAAACCATTTAACAATTTTGTAACAAAGAAGGAAGTTTGTTTATTTTGGTGGTTTCAACTTTTTAGGCAAACTATTTTAGTTTTCTTTGTTCTCCCTTAGTGTACTAACAGATAAGTTTACTCATGTTTGTGAAATTTTCATTTTTTGTAACAATTTATTTTTTCAAGAATTTTGTTAACCAAAGTAACTTAAATCTCATGTTTTTGCTTCAAATCTCTAGACAATGTCATTGAAACAGAGAGAGGCACTTGAGTTGAAAAGTTTCCCAAGTTCACTGGAAAGTAGTCTTGATCTCTGATCTCATTACATTATATTAGCTAAAACAATTCTAGTACTGTAATATTGTACTGAATTTCTAAAGGAGTGTGTTCTTCCACCTTTCAGGCAATTATGTAACAATAGCCAGGTCCCAATATCTCCCCGTTGTTTTGAAAATAACCAGTCTTTGCATTCTTTGATTTGGTGATATTTTCCTCCAGTGTTGAGCTGTGAACCTTCCCTTTTATGTTTTCTTGTTGTCTCTTACCTGGGGTAGATGGAGGATTGCTGGTAATCATCATCATCTTCATTAACATTTTGTTTGGATTAAGCATGAAATTAGTTCTCCTCCCCTCCCCCTGTCTTGTTCACTTTCTGCTTCAATTCTTGAAAAAGTTGAATCCTCATCTAAGACTTTTTGCCATGAATATGTTTCTTGACTTTGTTGCTTTCCCATTCTTATACCCAGTCATCTCCATCTCTGAGATTGGTCTTTTTCTGTGTATGGACACCACAGCTCTCAATAACTTCCTCATTTCTAAAGTGATCGTCCTAAACTTTCAGGCCGTGAATCCTAATATTCTGTAATCACACTTTCAGAATCTCCATTTCTGAGTAAGTGACCATGCATTTGCTGCATTGAGGACAGTAGTACATTGTTATGTATGCATCGTATATTTTTCTTTTTTACTAATGCGATGCTTACTGTGAGCAGTCTAGGAATCTCTTTTCCTGTTTATCCAGGTTGTAACTATCCTTTGGATCATTCCTATGATTCAGGAGCGTTAATAGAGTGTTTGAGTTGGATTAATTGATGATATTGCTCTTTTTCTTACCATTGTTTCAACATATTCTTATCCTCCCAGTCCAATGTAACCCAGAGTAACAGTGTTCTACCATATTTAATGCTTGTCTGTTTACCTCACTGTGGCTCTTCTTCCTCTACCTTGGTTTGCTGTTAAGCATTTCTGGAATAGAAAATCTCTTAACTGGTTGCCCAAGGGGGTTACATGGCCAGTTGAGATGTGAAAGGCATAAAAGACTTGTACTGTAATAGATAGTATCCTTTTTTTTTTGCAATGGGAGAGTAAAGGTACCTTGCAAATAAGGAGTGCTTTTGGAATGGGAGGGGAAGTGCATTGGTTATTTGTAGCTGTAGGGGTTTTCCATCAGTGTTTCATGTTGGGAAACTGCTTGTAGGCAAACTGGTGAGTTAGACTTATGTGGGCAGATTTTGTTGTCAGTTGATGTAGGCAGTTTTGCAGCTTGTGTTTTATTGTTGTTGGCAGCATTGCTGATTTTGTTGTTAGTTGCTCTAGGCAGTAATGCTGATGGCATTAGTTGATGCAAGCTCTATTGCCAATTTTGTTGTTAGTTGATGTCGCAGTATTTCCTAGAATAGTTGGCAGTTATTCCACATTTGGCTGTGGTAGTCATGTTTGTTTTGTATGGAATGGTGTGATAATTGGTAAAATCAGAGTCAGAAGTAGAGGTTTTAATAAAATATGTTTAGCACTTATTCACTCTGCTTCTTCTGGAAAAAAAGATTATGTACAAAACTGAATCGAGAGCCAATTTATTTGGAGAGATTGTACTATTAGGTGACTACAACAACATTTTGAATTGGTCAGATGTGACTCCTGTTAGTTCTTGTTGTTGATTACTACCCTTCCATTCAGCTACAGATATTTAAATGTACTGAATGTGCAGTAATCACTGTCAGCAAATTTGTTATTAATGTCAGTTTTGAGGAAGACATTTTCAGTGTTTTCTTTCAGCAATTCTTAGCTTATAATGTATTCATTAATGAAAATATCAGCTTTCTCTATAAGCACGTTGCACTGTAGACATTACGCAAGGTTCTCTGTAGTGTTTGCTGCAGCCTCTTCATTCCTTTTACTGTACCCCCTTCATTCCTTTTACTGTACCCCCTTCGTATTTTTGTTCTTCCACCTTACTTGCCACTCACTCCTAACTGTTTCATAGTGCAACTATGAGGTTTTCCTCCTGTTATACCTTTAAAACCTTTTTGCTTTCAATTTCCCTTTCGGTGCTGAATGACCTCAGGTTCCAGCGCTTGGCCTGTGGCCTAAATTATATATTGTATTCTGTTCTCTATAAGGCCACCTGTTAGGCAGCCTTTCTGCATTCTTCCAGGCTCATTGTAATGCTCCCAAAACAAAAAGGAAAGGCTATTACTACAATGCTGTTCCCTGTGTATGATTGTAGAGCACATGGTGCCAGCAGTCTTGAAATTTTGTATGTTGCTCTGTTGTTATTGCCAGCAGTGATATCTCTAGGCCAAATCTAATAATTTTGTATTAAATTATTGGTATATTTTGTATGGTAGTGTATTCAGCATCTTGTATTGTATCATAAATGTTTGTTCCTGGCTTCTGATGAATTCAGTTTTAAATCTGTACACCATATCTTCAGGTTTTTTTCCATCATGGTACTCCTTGGGGGGCCTTTACCTGGTCCCTGGGTTTTGGACCTAAATACCATGCAACCAATCAGTTCCTGATAGTGGTGAATTCTGGTTCCCATTGAGTAGAATTGTTGATTTGGAAAAGTTCACATTACTGTGTGTGTAAACTTCGTCACAGGTTCCAGATTTTGTCATGCTTGTGCAGGTGGCCCTGGCGACAGTGCTCTTTGATATTTTATCCAAAAGTAGCTCTACAGTTAGCCAGTGTCTTGCAATAGCTCCAAAAATTCGCACTGAGAAAATCTTAAAAACATAATGTCCAGTTTAATGACCCGTATGCCAACCTGAAGATAGGGGAATTTTAATTTGTGGTAATTTGTGGAACTGGAAGATGTTGGTGAATTTTAATTTGTGGAATTGAAAGACGTTTCCCACTGGCAAGATGAGAAATGTTGTGAACCAGTTGCTGCTCCAGATGATATCAAACCACAGCAGGAAATCCTAGTGTTTAAATGTGGATCGTGGAGTTGTCAGGATCATTTGTACTGGTGATATAATGCTTCCCAGTGACTTCTCAAACTTTTGTTTTGCTTGATTTAATTGGCTAAAATCACTGTCATACCTGTGTGTGTCTAATTGCATGGCTTGCTGCAAACAAAAGGAAGATTTTTTTAAGTAACCTTTTTGTGCTTGAGTTGCATTGGATCATCCTTTTGATTTTTCATACATTCCATTCATTTTCTCTCTTAGCTTTCTGATTCAGTCTTGATACAGTATTACCTTTTGCTGAGGAGGCTAGTTGAAGTGTGTGTGATGACATGTTCCGTCTTTCCTGTGTTTGTTACTGTTGCTTACATTGTCCTTGTGCACTTATTTTTGTCTCGTGTCAAAATGTTGAACTACAGGTTCACAGCAGTATTCCTTTATGATCCAGTGAACCTACTTTTTTTTGTACACCTTTAGTCTTATAATTCTTTGAAATTCCCTTTTGCTGCATTGCACATCCAGCCTACCTTTCTGTTCTCTTGAGTATAAGTATATCGGCATTTGCAAATATTTTGGTACAATGCCTTGACAAACATCATTTTCTCTTGTATGTATGCTCACAAATTGAGAAGCTTATGAAAATGATCACCATTCTGCTTTTAGTTCCTGTCTCTAGTTTTTCATGTGATCTATCATAGAGTGCCCAGGTGAGGTCTGAAGTCAGGGAATAAAATTAAGCAGTGCCTGTAGTGAAACAGTGTTACTTGTTGATGTACCATTTGCTTTAACCCTTGTCCCATTGAGGGATGGACAGTAGTGAAGTAATTACTGTATATGCCTTGTCAACTTGAGTGGGAAACTGCACTGTGTTTTCCCTGTTGGTTGCTAAATATGTATGAAAGCCCATGATCATGATGCTATTATTGACATAGATCCACTGAACAGTATCGAGAAATTGAAGCAATTGTACTCTTGTCTTAGTCCACCAGATTGTGTACAAACTAGCTAAGTGGTTTATGTTTACAGGGTGTAACACAAGTTGATGCAAATATTTTGAAGAATGAAAAGTAATTTCTGAGCAGAAAATGTTCTATAAACATGCATTTTAAGGTTTCGTCTGTTGGTGAGGGGAATTTTAAAATAACCATTATCATTAGCGCTACTTTCATGCGATGGAGGTTTGCAAAACGGGAGGTCGGAGTAACCTGGGATGGGGGCCAGGTGAAGCGAATAAGGCAAGTGGATTGATAGTCATTTATATATATATATTTTTTTTGTAGTTAATCTAATTTCAGAACATCGGTAATATATGGCTATATATCAAGTAGTGTAAATGTTGCTGAATAACATCATTTCTGGTCATTGAATATTAGTGCACTCTGTCCTGCTGCCTAGTCACAGCATTGTTGAACCAGGAGTCATGACTAGGTCTACACGTATGACTGGTGTCTGATGACTACCTTAGATGGAGAGGAGAGATTTTTAAAAATACGTTTGAAATCTTTGATAGGTGTCTAATGAACAAGCAAGCCTACCTTTGGTAGAGGGGAGATGCAATTAGGCTTTTATTTTTTTATCGGTGTACAATGAGTACCACTGATAAGGAGGGAAAGGGTTTCAATGATGCATGCTTTTTTTTTTTCAAATTCTAAATACATTTGATTGGGAAGTACGTTATTCACATCGGCCTAATCCTGTGGTTTTCAACCTTTTTGTGCCCATGGCCCATTTTTGGCATCCCTAAATACTCATGGCCCACTGCCCTTCAGAATTGTGTAATGATGATAATAGAATTATTATAAAGCATTTTCAGAACTACATTTTCATGTATGGAATTATTTTTCGGAACACTTTTATTATGTATTTTCATTTATGAAAGAAAGCACTGGCCTGCATTTACTGTAAATGACTTTTCATTTTTTAAATACTATTTTGAAGATGTCTGTGGCATGGCTCCCCTCAGTACCCATGACCCACAGGTTGAAAACCACTGGCCTAATCACTCCATCCTCCTAAAGGGCATCCCCTTCCCCACGCTACTCTGACCTCCTGTTACCAACCTTCATCTCATGAAAGCAGCACTAATGATGTCGGTCATTTTAAAATTCCCCTCAACAACAAACTAAGCCTTAAAATGCATAAGTTTAAAGAAAATTTTCTGCTCAAATTTTTATTTCATTTCCCAAAATATTTGCATAACTCATGTATATTAAGTAAGACAGACTGGAGCAAGTGGATGATAATGTCTCTGTAAAGTCATGTTGTACAGTTTCTGCTGATCATGTTGTTTGTGAAGTCCCCACTAAGCAAGTTTTCTTTGACGGCCCATTTTCTTTGTACCTACGATTCACCACGCTGGACGGGCCAGGTCAATTAAAATTCAATTGTTTAAACTGTGTATGCAATGATTTTTCTGTTCATCAACTGTGTACCGTGTATTTCTTCTTTTGCAGGCGTCAAGATTATACTCAACTTTAATTCTGTCTATTGTTACATTGTATATTGTACTCGTTCGCCGTATTTATTTATTAATTGTTATCGACCTCAGGTCACCGTTGCTTCCATTGTCTTCTGCGGCCCGACGCCAGTTAGCCGCTATATAAACCACCTGGACCTAGAATAAATCAGCAGTAACTTTACCATACGGCGACTCAGTCTTGGCTTCGGGAGCTTACTCTCGCCCTTAGCAGACTAATCACGGCGCTGAACCAGTTTTTGGGCGTGCTGACTCTCGTCAGCAAAATCACCAGCGTCATTAGCGGACTCACATGGCACGCTCCTAAGTGCTTTTTGACGTGAGTACCCTACTCCATATAAGAGGGCAAAGAGCGAGTATGGATGCGGACATCCCCTTCCTCGTTCAATTAACCGCTGACCTCGCGGATTCGGAGGTCTACCTCCCTCCCATATCACCCACGCCCGTCCCCGCGCCGAGGCTCTCACGCTCCTCCACACCCCTGCCTGCGCTCAGCACTCTCCCCAGACCAGCGGGCCAATCCAGGGCCGCCCTGTCCATAAAGCTGCCGCCGTTTACGCAGGGGAATCCGTCAGCGTGACTCTACAGGGTCGAGAGCCAGTTCAGGATTGCGGATCTGAACGACGAGGTGCTGCAGGCAGATATAGTACTCAACGCCCTGCCGGAGGAGATCTACAGTAAGCTCGTCCCATGAGTGTCTGAAGCATGCCCCCTTACCTACCACCTCCTGAAGAAAACCCTCCTCCAGACATGCCCCCTGCTGGTTGCCGAGCGAGCCGCCCGCGCCGTCGACCTCGCCATCAACCTGCGGCAGGATCAGAGCGTCATGGAGTCATGGGGCATGATCCGAAACCTCCTCACCATCCCAGACACCGACAGCAGTAATAAGAAGCGCGAGATAAGTGTGTCGCGGGAGATCCTCCTCCGTCAGCTCCTCCCGGAGGTCCGCACACAAATCCCACAGCCCTACGCGATGCCCCTCGAAGACCTGATCATCTCAGCACAGCACTTGACGGACTCCGTAAAGGCAACAAAGCAGGTACCAGCGCCCGTACTCCCAGTCAGCGCCATCCAGCAGGAGGAGGGTGCAGAAGAAGAGGTCAACAACGTCACCAGGAGGTGCCTAAAGCCTCCCAACAGGTGGAATTCCCTGGGTCTTTGCCACTACCACAGGCGGTTCGGCAAAGACGCCTGGAACTGCCTGCCGCCCTGTTCATTCACCCGTTCAAAAAACGGGGGAGGCGGCGTCCAGCAGGACAGGCCGCCATGGCAGCAGAACCACCCAAGGGCCCAGAACCAATAGGCTTCTACGTCTGCGACACCGTCTCCGGCAGGATGATGCTGGTCGACACGGGGGCCGTTAGATCAATCTTCCCGGCATCTAGAGAGGACTGCAAGCAGGAACCGGACCCGGCTGCCTCCCTGACGGCCGCCAACGGGTCCCCCATCCTCTTCTACGGAACCAGGTCCCTGTCGATCTCCATCCTTGGCCGTAGGTACTCCTGGGACTTCGTCATCGCTGACGTTAGGACCCCGCTCCTGGGGGGATTTCCTGGCGCACTTCGGGCTGGCAGTCAACATCGGTCGGAAACGCCTCCTAGATACAGACTCCTGCCAGTCCCTCCCGTTGGCAACGGGACCCAAGGTGCCCACCATCTGCTCTGCCGCCCCCCACCAGCACTCGCAGCTGCTGACGGAGTTCCCTGACGTGTTCAGGCTTGAGCTCCGCCAAAAGTCCGGGGCCCCAGCCAAACATGGCATATATCACCACATAAAAACAAAGGGCCCCCAGCACATGCGAAGTTCCAGAGGCTTCCCCCTTGATGCCTTCAGGAGGCCAAGGACGCATTCGCTGAAATGGAATGGATGGGAATCTGCAAGAAGGCCTCCAGCCTGTGGGCCTCCCCCCTCCACATGGTGCAGAAACCAGACGGTTCCTGGAGACCCTTCAGCGACTCAACCTGGCAACGGAACCTGACCATTATCCCCTGCCGAACATGCAGGACTTCATGGCCTCCTTCCACGGGGCCAAAATATTTACTAAGTTGGATCTCTTAAAATCCTATTTTCAGGTACCAGTCGCGCCAGAGGATATACCAAAGACTGCCATCATCACGCCTTTCGGGTCCTATGTGTTCGCCTTCTCTACATTCAGCCTGAGGAACGCTGGGGCGACTTTCCAGCGGCTCATGGACAGCATCCTGGGGGACCTAAAGTTCTGCGTCTGCTAAGTAGATGATATCCTTATATTTTCCAGGTCTCGCAAGGAGCACCAGAAACACATCCGGGCAGTCCTGCAGCGCCTGCAGGAGAACGGCCTCGTCGTATGTTTTGACAAGTGCACCTTCGGCGTACAGAAGGCCGACTTCCTGGGCCACAAGGTATCCCCAGATGGTGTCCGTCCGCTCATATCCAAAGTCGCAGCCGTCACCAGGTTCCCCGTCCCTACCTCCATCAAGGCCGTCCAAGAATTTCTCGGGATGGTGAACTACTACAGGAGGTTCATCCCTGGGATTGCACATGCCAAAATCCTTGTTGTGGGGACCCAGCCAGCAGCCGGCCACCTCCCTGAATAAGGCCGCCCTCGCCGAGGCAACCGCCTTGGCCCACCAGGATCCCAGCGCCCCCCTCCAGCTGACAACGGACGCCAGCAACGTCGCCTGTGGTGCTGTCCTGGAACAGCTCATCAACGGCACCCCTCAGCCCATTGCCTTCTGCAGCAAGAAGTTCAGCCCAGCAGAGGCCCGCTACAGCACCTTCGACAGGGAACTCTGCACAATGTACCGCGCAGTCCGGCACTTCAAGTTCCTCCTGGAGGGCACGCCCTTCACAATCTATACGGACCACCAACCGCTGGTCCATGCCTTCACCAAGCAGGGGGACGTGTGGTCCTCCAGGCAGCAACGGCATCTCTCGGCCATTGCCGAGTTCACCTGCTCCATCAAGTACCTCCCCGGCGGGAAAAACCCTGTGGCGGATGCCCTCTCCAGAGTCGAACTGAATGCAGTGCAGCTGGGAATCAACTACGAAGACCTCGCCAGGGAGCAGGCCGCCGATCCAGAGACCCCAGCCTACCACACTGCCATCACGTCCCTAAAGTGGAGGGACGTGCCCCTCGCCCCTGGGGCCCAAATCTCCTCTGCGACGTCAGCACCGGTCAGCCCCGCCCCCTAGTGCCAGCCTCCCGCCGCCGCCAGGTATTTGACATCATCCACGGCCAGTCACACCCCTCCGGCAGGACAACGGCCAAGCTGCTGTCAGAGAAGTTCGTCTAGCACGGAGTCCTTCTCGTCTGGCACGGAGTGCAGAAGGACGCGAGGACCTGGGCGAGACAGTGCCTGCATTGCCAAACCAGCAAGGTGCGGCGGCACACCGAATCTGGGGTAGGCGAGTTTCCGCAGCCAGGGCGGCGTTTCGGTCATGTGCACATCGACGTCGTTGGGTCCCTTCCCCCGTCAGGCGGGTCCAGTTATCTCCTGACGGTGGTAGACCTCTCAACAAGGTGGCCCGAAGCCACGCCAATGCAAGAATCCACCGCCAGCGCCTGCGCCGAGGCCCTACTCTACAGCTGGATCAGCCGCTTCGGTGTCCCTGACCACATCACGACCGACAGGGGGCCTGCCAACGGCTTGGTCGAGCGTTTCCACAGGTCCCTGAAGGCGTCCCTAATGGCCCGCTGTACCGCCAAGGACTGGAAGTACCAGCTGCCGTGGGTCCTCCTCGGGTTGAGAACCGCCCCCAGGGCCAACAGCGCCCCTTCTGCAGCCGAGAAAACCTACAGCGAGCCCCTCGTGGTCCCGGGCGAACTAGTGACAGAGGATCGCCACAACCCATCGGTCCAGAGGCTTCGCGAAATCGTCGGCAAGTTCGTCCCCTACAAGAGAACATATACTGACAGGTCGGCCACCTTCACGCTGCCCGGGCTGGCCTCCACTACCCACGTCTTTGTCAGAGATGACGCTGTCCGCCCGCCACTGACCAGGTCCTACAAGCGGCCCTTCCGCATGCTGGAGCGGAACAGCAAGGCATTCCTGCTCGCACTCCACGGGAGGAACGATTGGGTGTCAATCGACCGGGTTGAGCCCGCCCTCCTGGAGGAGGACACAACCGTCAGCACACCGCACCCTCCGCCGGCGCAGCTAACGCCGCAAGCAGGCCCTTGCAAGAAGCAGAAACGCAGCCGCCCCTGGAAAAGGCTGCCACACCCACATTCAGCCACCCTCGCACACAGGACGTCCCTCCGTTGTCCTCAATCAGCCAGTTCATGTGAAATTCAATTGTTTAAACTGTGTATGCAATTACTTATCTGTTCATCAACTGTGTACCGTGTATTTCTTCTTTCACAGGCGTCAAGATTATACTCAACTTTAATTCTGTCTATTGTTACATTGTATATTGTACTCATTTGCTGTATTTATTAATTGTTATCGACCTCAGGTCACCCTTGCTTCCATTGTCTTCTGCGGCCCGACGCCAGTCGGCCGCTATTAAAATCGCCTGAACCTTGAATAAATCAGCAGTAACATTTACCTGCTTGTTTATTTTGCACCTCTTATAATCTCCAAGAATATTGGCTTTTTGTACGTGACCATGTAACAAATGGAGCCTACACATAACAGTACAGTTTAATGGTGGAGTCTGTAACTTGAATGGAAGAGGGAAACAATGAAATATATGGGAATTTACTTAGTGATTTTATTAACCATAAGGGACATTATAATTATGAGGAACTCTTGAATGTTCCTTCCAAGTAAATTTGTATTCCCTTAAGGGAACTTATGAATGTTCCTTCCAAGTAAATTTGTATTCCCTTAAGGGAACTTATTACAATGTTTCCAATAAGCTGTAACTCTTGTTAGCTTTGTAATTGTCAAAGCCATTCACCAGTATCTTTCTTAGGCAGATATTTTAATCCACTTACTTTGGCATACACATTTCCAATAAGTACTCATCCTTACCCTGTGGTAATCACTTGCATATCATACTAATTTCTTAAAGGAACATGAAAGCACTGTCTCCAAACCTAAGCAAGATTTCTTATGGAAAAAAAAAAAGAGAAAATGAAAACCCAACCAAGGCCTACCCTACAGCCCATCTAGTAACAAATAGCCAAATTATTAATGGCTTTTAACAATGTTACTAGGCCCTTGAATGTTTTCATTTTCTCTTTCCTCTTTTTATTTCAATATACAGACTGACAATTAGGCACTAATGCAAACTGACACAAAGGTACTAATGCAAAATGAAACTTTTTTTTTTTTTTTTACCTTTCTCACAAGGGACCTTTATCAAAATAAATTACGCTCGACACTGAAAACACATTTTTTTTACCTTTCTCACAAGGGACCTTTATCAAAATAACAAATTACGCTCGACACTGAAGACACATGTCAACATTTCTTTAGTTGCTGAAAGAGTACTATATTCAAGAGACAAGATATAAATATTTGTATCTAAAATATCATTCTCAGTAAAAAAAAAAAGTAAAAGTCCCTTACATAAAATGGTATCAAAAGATCTTGTAGCACTTTTTGAATCTGTAATAATTGCAAGATTATTTCTATTTCATCATTATAGCAAAGTTCACACAAACTATAAAAAACCAAGCGTGCAGACAAGAGACACAATACTCCATGGGTACATTTCCATCCCTTAAGTGAAGGCAACATTCCAAAGAAAACCACAGCCTGTAATTCACCATATCCCACGATAACCTCTTACACTAGACTTGTAGCAAATCCTAAATCACCACAAGTTACATCACCATCTTTTCAGCCTTTAGTTCATGCACTGCAGAATTCTGCTATCAAAATCACTTGAGTAACCTTGGTACAATCAACGTTTCAGTGTTTCCATGTATAACCAACCTAGGAAACACTTCTGGTTATATATGACCAGATTCAAGGTAAATTATTAAAAAAAATGTTTTGGGTTATCAGTTAAATGCATAATTAGTTTCCATGATGCAAAATGCAGTACAGTATTGCAATGTTCTTCAACTGCAAAGTACAGAAGCACAAATAAAGATGAAACTAGTAATCTACAGAAATTTCTCAAGCATCAAAAACAAGACTTTGTAATTTTACAGAAACCAAGGAGGGGGGGATGAACCTCTCTAATCAATCAAAGCCATAAAGTCAAGAGTCCAAAACATGAAAACCTGTAGTTCCAATTGTAAGTACTAAATGCCAATACTCTTAAACCATTACCTTCTAAGTGAAACCAATACAAGCAATACATTGTATTCATGGTGATGAGACCGTGACAGGAATGGCTGCCAAAATCAAGCTTGGTGACTGTTAGAAGTGTTGGTGACCTTCGTTTCATAAGTGATGAAAACTCATGTTTAAAGAAGTAAGAAATATACTGTACAGACAAAGAAGCAAGTCCACATCCTAGACGTAAACAGAAAAGAACTGACCAGATTCTAATCACACAGGGTCTGTGTGATTGCCAAGCCTGACATGTAGAGCCAAAAAAGTGGAGAGGGCTGCCTACGATTAAATCTTGAAAATAATATTCTAAGAATACCTATCAGTGCAAGCAGAAAACCACACCATAAACTCGTGGGAAAATCTGCAATGCATAGAATCATTTTCACATAACACTTATCCTAGATGTGAACTTCCTACTAGACTGTAAATCATGTTAAGATTATTTAAGGATAATAAGATTTGTCTTCCTCTATGAAGATGCAAAGTTTGGAGTGTGATCAGAAGGAAGAGATAAAGTGTCCTAAATTAAGAAAAAAACATTGAACAGACACTGCCAATGAGGTTTTCCAAAGTGAGGAGGAAGAACTGAAGTGACTAATCCCATACAATGAGGCTAAGATTTGTAAGATGACACCAAGCAATCAAATGGCAAAAACTACTCTCTGCCACATTAACTATAGTCTACCCAGCATACTTGGTCAAAGGAGGGTCTTGGGGGTGAAAGAGCGATGCCAAATGTACTTTCCCCATTGTGCAAATAAGGCTGTTGAAGACTCCCTTTCGATTCTTTAAAAAAAAAAAAAGGCTTTATTTAAGAAACACATCTCATTATAACTAAGGGCAGTTTTATGATAATAATGTTGTTAGAAATAGAATATGAAAATATTAAGACAATGTGACACTGCTTTCCTCACGTGCTGCCACATCTGCATTTACCCTAAGGCAATGGTGAGGAAGAAACAATTATAGTTTTGGGTTGTAGTCTTTGGATTAACCCATTCCATGAAAGGACCTCTAGGACAACACAAGGAACAGTGGACATCTCTCCAAAATGAAGCATCAACCCTCAACCAAGTGAATAATAAATTAATGAGCCCTTTAATTCCTAAAGGTAGCCCAATGTAACTTCAAATAATAAAGTAATAAAGCATAGCAAAACTGTGGTATAAAATAAAGAAAATTAATAAATACCATACAGCACTTACATTTAGAGAGAGAGAGAGAGAGAGAGAGAGAGAGAGAGAGAGAGAGAGAGAGAGAGAGAGAGAGAGAGAGAGAGAGAGAGAGAGAGAGAGAGAGCATTTCCATTGCACAGAGATTATTTTTCAAATGAATTTGTGCAACCTCGACAATACGTAAAATGCAAGAAAAACCAGAGAAACGAAAGGAAAAATCTACTGATTAAAAGAAGACAAATGAGCCTAATAATTACTGGAATGTGAAAAAACACAGCAGTCCAAAATTATGAATTGACATTTAAAGGAGGGAGAGAGCTAACTCGTATAGTTAATATTTAAATTTAATTTAATTTATGATCACATATCTTCATTTATGATAATAACGTTTCTACAACAAGAGTTAGCACTAAACTTAGTTATTTACAAGAGAAACAAAACCAAAAAATCCCAAAGAGGATTACAACAGGTCAAGGTCTTAGGAAGGAAAGGGTATCCACAATCCACGCCTAACTTAGAAACGGAGATATCTCAACACCATAAAACGATTTGGGGGTCCCCTTTTGACCAAGTATGCTGGGGAGACTATAAGAACCTACATTTTTCAAACCCCGCAGCAAATTACAAATTATGGTGCCATGCCAACAATAATTTGAACACACTCAAACAACAAAATTCTCAACATTATATCTGGAAAAAATGTCTACATGGCTAAATAAACTGAAATATTACATCTTAAAAGACTTTAAGTCTTGGGTACATCAAGTTTCAAACCAAGCAACAAATGTGGATGACTGCATCAAGATTCAGCTCTGAGTATTGAACTGAAATGGCAGAAGACCAGTGACAATATCTGCTTTCTCACCATCATTTACAGCATCAACATGGTTTTATGAAAAGACTGAAAGTGGAAGAGAATTTTCAAACTGATTTACAGTGCTTCCCCACTTCTATGCAGAAATGCAAAATCCTCTCTAAAAATGCTTATAACTGGCTTACAAGTGCCAAATACTCTGTACCCCTTAAACTAAAATGCTTATACAGTAACTGCTTATTTTAACAGTTCACTGCCTAATTTAATAGTTCAAACAAAAATATACCTTAAATTATCATACTAAAACAATTTAATATTTCAAACAAAAATGCAACCCAAACCACCCAAAGTCATCTTTACCCTCCTACAACTGTTACTGTTAGGGACACCCCTAAAATGCTTATAACTGCCTATCCTAACAGTTCATCGCCAAACTTAACAGTTCAGACAAAAATATACCTCAGACTATCATCCCAGAACACCCCAATATCATTTCAAATCATCTTGTAACATTACTTACCCGCCTACAACTGTTACTCTCAAGTATCCCCTATAATTCAGACACGCACATTTTCTTTTGCCTAACATAACATTATACATCGTCTACTGCACTGTGCATAATATACATACATTTTAATGATATTCTGCTGTACTGTAAGAATGTTCAGAACAATAGGACACGTTCCTGCAAACAGAATGCTAGGTTTGTTATGTCATGTTAGTATTTTCGTAATTACGTACACAAATACTCTTTTGATAAAAAAAATGATTTAACACAGTAAGTTCTTGGTTTATGTCGTACTCGACCTAATTGTTTTGTGGTTAGTCCTCACCATCTCCCCATAAATTTATAAAAAAAAAATCTTATTCCGTCATTCTCTCTTTCTCTCTCTCTCAGTATACATATTCTTAAATGAAAAACACAGCAAAATATCTATTTATACTGTAATGATCTAATCACCTTAATACTGTATTTAAAATCCAAATTTCATACACAGACAACTCAAAACCACCAGTAGCAAGTTCTCCAACGACAGAATCTCAGTTCTCTAACTCTACCATATATCAGCACTGTACTGTACATATTCTTTAATGAAATATCAACTACTGTACCATAAACAAAAATATACAAAAATAAACAAACCCAGGAAGTTCATGAGTGAGTACATACATATGTACATTGCCATATTTTTTGCTTTATCTGATTTATTGTACCATATTTCATTAAAAATTTAGTTGAGTATAATTATCACATATTATAACTGTACCCAAGGGAATGTTTTATCACTGTTGATGTTTCATCTCTAATCACCGTAAAAATATTTAAAATCCGAATTTCATCATATGCAACACATTCTCACATTCATTTCTCGCTATAATGTGGTTCGGATTCCACGATAAGCTGTAGGTCCCATTGCTAAGTAACCAATTGGTTCTTAGCCACGTAAAATAAGTCTAATCCTTCGGGCCAGCCCTAGGAGAGCTGTTAATCAGCTCAGTGGTCTGGTAAAACTAAGCTATACTTACTTTTTCCTCACAGCTATAGTTTAACAGTGCCTGTAAAGTCTTGTCCCCAGCTAGTTATTGTGCTTACACTACGATGTAAACATATCAGTTCTCTCTCTCTCAGTACATATACCCTTTAATGAAAAAACAGCAATTAATACAACATTATTTCACATACAGAATTCATTTATTCATTTATACTGTGCTTAGACTTTGATGGAAACACCTCTCCCTCTCTCAGTATACATATCCTTTAATGAAAAAATACAGTAATTAGTGAATACACAGTATTGCTCTAAAGAAAAAAAGTGAATTGGTGATAACCCTAGAGATAAGGCCCATAGAAAAGTTCATGAATTGGTGAAAGTTCCCGTATCCGCAACAAAGTGAAGCATGAAAAGGTGAAGCATGTAAAAGTGGGGGTCTACTGTAATCAATTTCCCAGCAACCATGTTTGTAACTATTTCATGCAATCAAAAAATGAGGGAATCCACAAAGTTTACCTCTAAATAAACAAAAGCAAAGATAGGTTATAAAATATACCAATAAAAAATAAGAGCAATCCTTATCCAAAACAAGCCATAACAAACAGCTGGCAAGAAAAATGTATTCAATATTAAGTTTTAATTCAATTTTAATAGACTTCACAACTTTATCCAGTGTCCAACTTTTCATTGCTCCATTTTTTGCCTTGCAATAAGAATGAACAGTCCACACTAGCCCAATAAGAGTGGTACACTAATGCACAAACAGAGGGAATATATAACACCCTTTACCATTAGCCCTCAATCGCACATCATAGAAGGCAGTTGACTACCACCCAGTATAGAGTACAATCCACAACGAGTTGTAACGTCAGTTCTTAGGAAACTGTCATATATGGAGGAAATAACATTCTACATCATTCAGAACTTCTCTTCAATCAATTTTGCCCTCATAGGTAGGCTAGGAAAAAGTTGGCTAAAGGACTAGGAATTAAAATAATTTGCAATTTTGGAAACACTACTAGATTGCAAACTTGAAACCTATATTATATAAACTATAAGAATATGATAAACCCCTTACATGAATGTTTCTGGATTAGAGAGCAACATCATTTAAAAAAAAACAATGCTTGGAAATTTGCAATAGACCTTAGGAGGCCTGAGAAGACAGTGCAGTCAGTAAGTACCAAAGTACTGTAATGGATTCGTATGTATATGATCTTGAGTATAAAGTATATTTGGAAAGTTTGTTACAAGTCATTTTGTATTAAACTCTCCATTAAGCAGTGCAACATGAGGAAATGCCATCAAATATGGAAAAGTTAATGGCTACATTTGGCCTAACTGTAAACCACCATAACCCTCCCTGCAACTTTATTTTTGTCTTTTCACAGACAGTATTATCTCATCTATGGAGGTTTGCTTTTCAGTTTTTCCCGTGAAAAGAGGATCATGTTAGGGACCTTTCTTTAACTACGAATAAGCCTAGTGTAGTACTACAAATCCAAAATGTGGCAGAATATTAGACACAGTCATGAGATACGCGAGTCCTTGAAGGCTATATTCAGGATTCCCAAGTATCAATTTCAATTAATGATGGCAGCAAACCGTGCTATGCTGGGAACTAGAATTCACTCTGCATTTATTACTGATATTTGTTATCCATTTGTTGTCTTTCTTTAGTAGACACCAAGGCAAGCAGATTTACCAAACTCAAGAACAGTCACTGTGAGATGAGAGTTTAATGCACTGAAATACCTTCCTTACTGATAATACAATATCCTCTTGAAAATGATTTAGGAAACACAAAGGAAAAATGTTTCAACTCTTCTCAAACAACTGAGAAGCAAACTTACATAAAATTAAACTAACATAATCTCAGATAAGGTTGCCTTTGAAGAACATATTGGGAGTGTTCAGCCAAGAAAGTAATGAGCAAGAATAGGGGTTCAGGGCTCTAGGAGATTCTTACCTAAAATTTAATAGAATTTTCCTTATTCAAGAGAAAAGAAATTGTCGGAACAGGCAATTCAAAGCATTTATCTAATACAGCCTTGGTGGCCACAAGAATGAAGAAAAAATTGAGGATCTTCTCACAACAAAATTTTAAGTTCAAAGGCCAATCAACCAGATACCCTAGAACCCTATTCTAGTACCTGAAGACAAGCAAAGGAAAAGGAAGGAAAGAATAAAGAAAGAAGGATGGGGTTTGACAACAAAGGAAGAGTCAAGCCTTCCAGCCTCTTCAAGGAAGGAAGGAAGGATATACATCATGGTAATCCAAATTTCAAATAGTAGATTTGCCTTTAGATTTGCCTCCTGAAAGGCAAGCAATCATAAAAAACAAGAGAAAAAAGCAAGGAAAGGAAAGTTCTAAAGCTTGGCAGTTGTCGGTAAGAAACATATCACCACACCCAGGTATTTGAGGACCATCGATATCCATAGTCTATGGAAAGTGGTCAGAGACCTTACAGGACCATAAACATGGCATGATCTATTTTGCGTATGTCTCAAGTCGCTTCCATATGCACTAGTCTTTTGTCCATCGTTGAGTAATGTTGTCTCTGCTGCTGCTGTTGTCATTGAATTGTACCTGGCTAGTAAACTGTTCTCTATTTTCTTAGACAATTAGAGCCAGATTTTGAGTAACCCAGTGTCATTTTTCTCATCATAAAAACACAACCAAATTATTTATATACACAACAATACAAGAAAACTAGAGAGGTCTGTTTTAGAAATACTTCTTGTCTCTTTTCACATATGGTGACTAGTTGAAGAATGTTTTGGCTTGTTCCTTGGGAATACAAGGACGCTGATGAATATCATTAATAATCCTTAAAAAATACATAAAACTTGGGCAATAACTGTATATGATCTGAGAAAAAAGCTGAAAAGAATGCATAGCACCACATACTTTTCAAGCACAACAAATAACACCAAAATCTTTTACAAAGACGACAGCATAGGACCAACACAACAAATGCTCTTCTAAACACCAAAATAACATGCAAAATGTGGTTGACCACACAGGAACCAAATAGGAGCATGGAGCCAAACATTCATAACTTCACCATTCTTGGGATTGACAGAACTGAAACAGCAGCCCTGATGGATCTCTTAGGATCCATATTCAACCAACAACTTTTCCTAAATTCCCAGACATCTGGAAACCAACGAGTTCAGTGGAATAACAAAGATAAGAACAAGAAGACAACATGATAACCCAATTCAAAATTTTCTATAGGGTCACAAAGGTCTAAAGACAGCATTACTGACTGTGACCTGCTCTGTACAAGCACCTTTCATCTAAGGGACTGAAATGTACCCACTGTTTCAATGTATCTGTCTACACACACAGTGAATACGGCTGACATGGACTCACAATGATAATGTAACAGAACTTCAATTCAACTATTGTTGCCAAAGAAGGCTACACTTAAGTCTTTCAGGACCATTATGCATGATACTTTATATTAAATTCTGCATCTTAGCTCTATTGAACATGTGACACTGTCCACAAGAGCCTTAAGAATTATCAATAATTTTACATTCCAATCTCATAAGAGCACTAGAGCCAATTTTATCTTATAAGAGACAGTATAACTTCCTCAGACTTTTAAAAATTTTAACCAGACTTCATTAGTCAGACTGTCAACAGTATTACATTTCTGTTATAAGTTATAGGGAAACAGTTCTCAATTCATATTCCTTCATGAAAACAAGAAATGTTTAAAATAAAAACACACTCTGATTTACCATGAAGTCATTAAACAAATGCATGTCAAGTCATACTTTCTAATACACTATATTTCAAATAATAATGTACCTCAGTAGACAAACACATTATATACATTTTTACATTTGTTTAAACAATAGGAATACAACATGGAAAAAACTGATTAATATTCATTAGAAAGTTACACACTAAAATAACTGGATCAAAATAACAGTTTAGTGAATGTAATTAACATATGATTTGACAAGAAAGGTAACTTCAGCTCGCCACATTTATCAGAAATATTACAAGATATCACTTTAGAAAGAAACAAATAAACTTGCTTGGGGAACTATACAAAGGTCACTCTTACAAATCATATTCCTTCTATCAAATTTAGCTTATGAAGCAATACTATGAAGAGTTGTCATACTTCAAACCGAAGTCATGGAGCTGAATATCTGGAAGAAAATGTTTGAGTTAGAGACTTGGGTGAAGCACTGAGGGAAAAAATAAGAGAAACTCAAAATTACCAAGGAAAGGGAAGAAGGAGAATGAGAGAGGGAGATTGGGAAACAAGTACTACCAGGGACCTATTCCTCTACCCCAAAACTATTTCTTCCTTTTTCTTTCTCCTATTTCAGGTGGGTGGCCACACTGCACTTGCCCATGCAACCTGAGAGGTGCCAGGAGACAGGTTAATTATTTTGAATCTTACCAATTAGTAGCTGAGAAAAAGCACATTAGTTAAAACTTCAATAATATTCACAAGACCAAATTACGAAATGTTTAAAAAAACTTTCCTAAAATCTGACCATGAACAAAAATTAAACATTAAGGTTCTCACTTACAGATGCTTGTATGAAACAGGAGCCTGGCAATAACTAATAAATTTTATATACTATGTTTCTCAAATTACACACTATAACAAAATGAGACAGAAACATCAACATATTCTCTGATACAGTAATGTTTTTATTCTTTACATTTCTCATTCACAAATTTTCAGGGTCAGAGTGATGAACATGGACTCTGTTCTCAATATAATTCTGTTTCTCAACGTTTTGTAAAATCCAGCATAAAACAAAGCAATGGATACCTAAGATGTTTGGCATTGCTAAAATTTTTAATGTGCCTAGTGCCATATTCTTAATTTTCTAAGTATGTCTGAAAGATGAATCTACTAAGTTATTGATAAGTCTAAGATTAATGCAAAATGAGGGTCCCAGGATTTTACATTATTTGGATGTGGCTGGAACAACTGCTTTGAGCACTATGAAAGTAATGAATAAAGTTGATAATAACTAAACTTACAAAATAACTTTCAGCCTACTCAGTTTAAATATTAACATAAACCTACAAAAGGATGATGGAAGGGAATGAAATAAAAAGAACAAATGGCTATAAAAAAAGCTAGGAATCTGGCTAATACATTACATATACATCCATCCTCATCATTATTCCAGCATTTGCCCCTCACTGAAGAACATATTTCTTGGCCCTGAATAGGTTTTGGAAGGAAAAACTGGCCAACAAATTTCCATTTACCTGTGCTTTTAGCCGATGCAGTAATTCAACACTCACAAAATAGAGAACATATATATAGAAAAAATAGGAGGTTTAAGCCTGAAGGGAGAAAATTAACCTATGTCTTAGAAAGAGTTTTAAGAAGGAAACAAAAGTAGAAAGAGAATTCCAAAGCAACAGTCTAGCTGTGTACTACAAAGCTGCAAGAAAGACTTGTCTGTCTGAAGTATGTGATTTAAAGTATAATTCTTAGTGGCTATAGTATAGATAAATTTCGCTCTCATTAAGGTCATAAAACAATAACCTGTGTTAGTACTCAAAACCTAATAACTATTAAAAGATACAGAATGTAACTCTGACCATAAAAATATGATAGGATCAAAAGGCTCCCAACTTAAACCTGTAAATGAGTAAACCTGTATGTTATCAATCCTGAGTGGTGACAAAAGTTAAGGCCTTCATAAACATTTTCCATTTCCATGGTACAGTCCAATCAATCATACTAAATTAAGAATTAATGAGCTGTGGAAAAGATGACCGAGATGGACCGCTCCTTTAGAAAACTGAAATTCTATTACCACAGCTACGGAAGATAATTGCAGGAAATGCCATTAGCTTCAAGCTCCAGTATAAATTCACTTCCTGTCAGAGAAATTGCAATTATTAATAAAATACTCCTTTCAGGTCAATTACAATAAATCAAGATGTAATTATGAAAAAATCTTCCACTGATTAATGCATAGCATTTAAACTACAACTATAATACTATCCTCACTGCTTTATACAAAATTTAATGCATACAAGGATATCTTTCTTTCTTGTCATCTTAACACAAGTGTCACATCACCACACCTCCCATAATCTTCCTCAATCATTCTCACATATAAAGGCATCAGAATCATTGCATCCTCAAAGTAAGTAAAAGTGGTCTACTAGCCACTGTTCCAGTACTTTCCAGCACATTGTCACTAAAAATTGTAGCTACTGTTCTGGTATTTTCCAGCACAGTGTCACTAAGAATTGTACCAGGTTATCCCTAATTTTCTGTTATATCTTTGTTTATTCAAGTCTGGACAAACAAAAATCCCAATTTTGCCTTTAATATTAACTTATTGGCATCAAGTATAACAACACAATCCTGAAAGACATCAGAAACATGAGTGACATCAATCTCTCTCTCTCTCTCTCTCTCTCTCTCTCTCTCTCTCTCTCTCTCTCTCTCTCTCTCTCTCTCTCTCATGGACAGGATGTGAATCAACAATACAAACCACTGATGTTCCATAGATACAAACCTTTGCATTACAAACACTTCAATCAGCTTTTAAGCTTGTCACCCAATTGTAGATTTGACATGACTGGCAAGAGGTGAACCAGCTATGACTCTGTAAGCTCTTACATTCAGTTTAGATCTTTCAAGAAAATGAGAAAAATCAATAAAGTCCATTTTGTAGAGAAGGATAAGAGGAATTCATTGTAGAACATTATTTTAGTTCTAAAACTACAAAATGTCACACAAATTCTTGCTTCCACATTCAATTACAGAAGCAACTTCCAAAACAATGTATATATACATTCATGCCAACCCAAACCCAAATAAGTGTTTGAGGGTAGAGTCACATACAACACTTCAATGTCATTTGCTCCACATGTCAGTAACATCATCAAGAAATGCAGACCTAGACTAAATGCACGAAGATCACTAACAGGCACAACATTTGGACAACAAAAAGAAACGCTCATCACAGTATACAAACAATACATCCGCTCCATAATAAACTACGCCAGCCCAGCCTGGCACCCTGCCATATCCAACACACAACTAAACAAACTACAAATAATACAAAACACAGCTCTTAGAATCATCCTTGGCAGTACACAATCCACACCATAGAACATTTACACGCCGAAACCAACATTCTCACCATTAGGCAACACTTAGACATGAGAGGCACACAATTCTTGGCATCGGTCATAAACAACACAAACAGCCCATGCTATTACCTTCACGACCACCCTCCAACACACAGGCAAATAGCGAATACACCACACAGACACTATACAAATATCTTGAATTCTATACCACCACCCACAAACATCACACAAAACAAAAAGCACATCCATACTCATCTCACCAGACAAGCACTTAATAACCTTCCCAACAACAAAATACTCGGCACCCCCCCCACCCAACATAAGCAGCACAGAAACACAGCTCTCAAGATTGGAGAGAGTACACCTGACTCGACTTCGCTGTGGTCATCACCAATCACTAAACACCTACAAACACCGCATAGACAACACCCAAACAGACATATGTCCACTCTGCCAAGTTAGTCCCCACACAATTACACATCTCATAGCAGATTGCCCTAACTTGGCAGCCCTTAGACAACAACACAACATCCACACTACCACACAGTTATGATCAGATCCAGTAAGCGTGGTGTCCTTCTTGCGCAGTGCAGGCTTCCTGGCATAACAGAGTCTGGGGAACCACAACAACAACAACAACAACAACTTGTCTATCAAAACAAGTACAGTATTACAGAAGTATTCAGCAAAAATTGGGGGTTTGGTGTGTCACTGGTCAGAATAAAGCACAAAACAGAAACAGGTGGAAGCATGACATTCACTACACTGGTGGTGTTCTAATAAGTGAAGCTGAGCATTGTTGGTGTGGGCAATTTCATGTATTGAATCAATGTGCAAACATCTGCAAGAGAACTCAGTAGACTGATGCAAACAAACATATGATAAAATGAAGCCTGACAGAAGCTTATGCTTTGATCTACAGTAGTTAGTTGGTCTCTCAGCATGACTATGCAAGTACTGTGTGTTAGTTAAGAAACTTTTGCCAATATTGTACTCCTGATAACAGGAAATAAAGTTAAAAAGAGCCAAAAAATTTAATAAAGAAAATACCACCATTCTAAGAGTTAAAATTTGAAGAACTACAGCATCAACACCCAACCCTTTGAAACCTATTGCGTACAAAGGGTTTCAATACACAAGCAAGCTATGTCAGAAGGTTGCAATACACAAGCAAGCTATGTAACTGAGACCAAATCCTGCTTGTCTTCAAGAATCAAAAACAATTTTGACAATGGTCTCTCACAAACCCTCCCTCCTCTTTGAACCTAACTGGCCTTACAAACCCATCCTTACTTACATTAGTTTGCACCAAACTAGATTTTCGTCGGTTACCAGGACTATATCTCTTACTCTGATATTCCGGCGTTGCTTGAACCAGTTTTGACACTGCTGTAATCCTAGCAAGTTGTCACATTTCCAACACTTCCAAAACTGACCTGCCATATATTGTACCTGTTTCCACCCACGGAGAGAGTAATTACCTGAAACATTATTGCATCCCAATGGAGAATCACCCATGTTCGAAAGCTTGTTTGGTGTCAGGGGCAATTGCTCATTACTAACAGAAGAGACAACTATAAGAGGTCTATTATTTACTGTAGCTTCAAATTCACAAAAGTGTACAAAGACCATCATATTCAACTTGTTGACCCCCAAAAACCACATCTAACACCTTCCTAACCATGCCTATCATTCTCTCTCAAACGCTTGGAGGGTTAAAAAATAAATTCCATCCCAGTATGAAGCAATTCGTCCCTTATTGTACGATTCTTCAAGAATTCGCAATCAGTGTCAAGAACTTTACGAGATCCCACAAAATCAGTAAAGTACCCTGACCTCAACTAAGTGTCCTAACCCGACCAATCCAAGCCAGAAACCTACAGAAAGTGTTAATAAAGGAATATTTAAAGAGGTAAATGTAACACCCCAATGCTTGACTTGTGATCTCCCTCTTTTAACAAAAAATCATCCAATACATCCAATCCAGTGTGACAAAAAGGTGGCTTCCCTGCATCCACCCGATCAAGAGGCAAGTCTGCCATTTGTTGTTCAATGACTTTACCTTTCAGTTTTCGACATTTAATACATTTCCCTAAGGCATGCCTCACAGCTGCACTGCCCTTTTCTCTTATCAGTCCAAGAACATACATCCTACCCATATGATCTGATCGATCATGATAGTAGTGAATGACAATGTCTGTCAAATGACCCTTGAATGGTAAAATAACTGGATGCTTTTCACAAGGATTGATATTAGCTTGATACAATCTACCTGCTACACATAATACTCCATTTTGCAAAATGAGATTCAATTTTATCAAGGGGCTAGAAGTGTTATTAATACCATCCTTCCTCTAGACAAAATATTTCTGTTCCATAGATCAAATGTTGAGTAAATCTTGCAACCACTCTTTCTGCCAACCCCAAAACTTGGGTGGACAGCTGCAGACCAAAATCACTACACTCTTCACTATGCTTATTTGAGAGCCAGCCAACAAATAGTATAATCCAACTTACAGCCCTATGAAGTCTGAGCCGCTAAGAGTAGTGGTGGATGGCCTTATGTAAGTCCCTCAGAGGCTGCTCTTCAGTAATTTTCTAGTCACCAAATCTACCAGCTTTTACCTCAGTCCTATACCCGACTTCACGGCTAATCTCTAAACCCTCTACTCCACATGACATTCCAAGAGGTTCTTTTGGTCAGCAATTTCCTTACTAAATATTTACGACCAGTACTTTACCTCTCTGACTACCTAGAATGGGAGGCATCATCTGTTGGATTTAACTGAATCAACATAGTGCCAATGGCTCTGATAACAACCTTCTCTTACCACATAAGCTCCATTTGCAACAAATGTCTGATATCTAGCTTAATCATTAAGAAGATAAAGCACGACAGTTTGTTGAATCAGTCCAATAATAAGCAGTTTCCTTTAAAATCCTTAATCTACGGAATGATCATTCCCATATTTATAGCTACAACTGCAGCACTGAGTTCCAGTCAAGGAATTGAGGCACTTTTCAGAGGTGCAACCTTTGCCTTACCCAATATGAACCTGCAAGTACCATTATCCTCTTGATCCATAACTCTTAAGTATGCCACAGGCCCTAACACTTGCATCTGAAAACAGATCCAATTGCGCTAAATGCATCTTCTCCCAACTCCCTGCCTTTAAACCTCTTTCTACTCTTATACTTTTTGATTGATCAATTCTATTTACCCAGCCCTTAATTCGGTTTATAGTAACAGAACCCAACTCTGTTCCATTTAATCTGTTAACGGCATAAATCTTGCACAATTATTCTGCCTCCAACCAGCACTGGTGCAGAATAACAAGTGGATCATAAGTGGATGCAATTGCTGATAACAAATCCCATTTGGTTTTAAGGACAATAGACTCTGATGTCTCAACTCCCAAACTATCAGAGCCCAAATCATATGATACTCCTAGTGCCTTGGCATGAAAATTCCCAATTCATTAATGAAATCAGGGACCCCTCTTTGCCCAGACATTCTCCAGGAGCAATAGACAAAATCTCTGCATGGGGACTCAGAAACTTAGTCAACATAAGTCCTGCCAGTCTACAAAGATTACTGACCTCAAAGAGATTACCTACCAAGGAGTTGAGAGAATCCTTAGACCTCAAACAATTGCCCACATAGAAATTTTTGAGGACTGTTTCACAGGCTTCTTCAGAAACCAAATTTCAGAAATCCTTAGCTGTTTGCTTCAGTGAAAAGCTTGCTACCACTAGCAATGAGCAGGCTCCAAAGGGCTGCACAGCTGTCCTATATTCAGTGGGTTCCTCATAAACAAAATATTTTCCTACCAAAAGAATCCCTTTGCCACTCTGGCACACAGACTTGATTAAACATAGTAGTTATATCTCTAGTGTAAGCAAAAATCAAGTAAGCACACCTAGCAAAGAGTTCATCATGTCTGGACCTGCACTAATAGACAGTATTGTATAATGAAACTCCATCCTACTTAAATGCAGAATCAAATACAAATCTTAGCTTTTCTGGCTTATCTGCCTGCTTTACACCAAAATGTGGGACAAACCAGACATTTTCCACCTGGCCATGGGAAGTGACTCTCTCTGCATATCCCATTTCCCTCTCATTCATGAATTCACAATACTACTTAGCAGCATATGAGTGATCCCCGAACAACTTCTTAAGCAGACCATACATGCAGCGCAACATAACACTTCTTGTTTCAGGTAAATTTCCAATGCTATCATGTAAAGGTAATGGTACCTCATACTGGCCATTTACAATCTTAATCTCTTTCTGAACCATTTCAACCCATTTCCTATCTTCAACTGACATTTCATGCCTTGGAGGCGCTGATTCCTGAGAGTTATGACTATAGTTTTCAAGAAGGATGGCATCCAACTCCAAGCACCTTCTTACCACTGCAGTCCTATTAATATGATCCTTATACAGTTGGTCCTTAGCTCCACATACTACCCAACCCAGTAATGTTAGTACTGCAAGAGGCCCATAAAGACTAGCAGAGTTAATAACTTCTCGAGGCTCCAAAATATGGGGAACATTATTTCCAATCAACAATCCAACTTCAACATCCACTTCTGGAATGTCTATTCCTTGTAAATGTGGCCAGCATTCCAAGTCTCCAGCGATAAAGTAATCACATTCATTAACAGGGATCTAAGAGATACTCAACACTAGCAGAAGCAAAACACAATTTTTACCTTGGTAATCCAATACTGATAAACCAGATACTAAATTACACTCTGTCTCCCTACCTCCATTGTTAGTTTCAATGTTAACATTAACCCTCGTCACATCTATGTAACCCAGTTGCCTAAGCAACTCAGCAAAACAGAAGCATGATGAACTTCCACTATCACGGAAAGCTTTTGTTGACACTTCCTTCCCATCCTGAGACCGTAAATTACCCTACTTGGTATCACTGGCATACCCATAGTGCTGCAATATTACTCAGAGGTCTATCCTGAGCAATAGGAGCCACCTGTGCTTTATTTGAACTATCCTCTGTGCCAATATTATTTCCCAGTTCCTAATGTAGCATAGTAGGATGGAATTCCCCAGACATGGTACATTTCTTTTTGCTGTGGCATTGTCTCAACCTGTGACCATCCCTCTAACAGCCAAATCAGAGCTTTAGCTTTCTAACTATAGCAAGCTTGTCTTCGTGTCTCATTTTATTTAGTTGGTCACATTCATCAATTACATGCTGCCCTCCACAATGCCAGCATGACACCTTATTACACACAGCACTTAGATCTCATGATTTATCAGTTCTGCTTATCCCTGAACTCTTACCTAACTAGTCATTCCACCTTTACCCCTACTCTCAAACAGGTGGAGCCCAAACAACGGATTCTTTAAGACCCTAACCTCTTTTTCAATAAATTTGACTGTTATCACATTTTACCACTTCCTTTCTTTCACTAACTATTTCATCAGCAATACTACACCAAAGATCTTGCACACTAGGATGAAACTTATTCAAAATTAACCTCATTGTCTCAGGAAACTGAAGCTCAGCCATCCCATATGGCACACATGAAATGGCATTCCTTCAACTTTTATGCATAACAACATATTCTTCAAATCCCTCAGTATCATTTACATCAATATTCTTCCATTTGATAACTTTACCTACATAGGCTGTAGCTATCTGCTCTGGATTAACATATCTATTCTCCAATAATGCTCTAGCCTGCTTATAATACTGTACTCTGACGCCTCTAAATGGAGCCAGGCTTAGACTATTTCATTTGGCCCACCTACCGTGTACAAATCCAAATTCCCAAACCCTTCCTTATCTGATGTCAAATTGGTACTAAATACATCATCAAAGGAGCAAATAAACCTTAAATATTTTGTATAATTCTCATCAAATTTAATTATTTCTTGTTTTGGCACCAACCCTTCCAGACTGCAAGACATTAAAACCTGAATGATATCATTACTGCAACTATTTCTGTCAAAATTATGTTTCCCAGGCACAGTATTGTCTTCAACTTTATTACCAGTATCCATTTTGCCTTCACTTTGGCTTACACTAAATCCTGTCTGTGCTGCCTGGTCCTCTAACCCATTACCTTCTGTCTTCTGTAAATTTTTATTATTATCTTTGAAATTTATGCCTGGATCACCTGTCACGGATTCAGACTCGAACTGTTGCAATACATTCCCCTCTGATGCAACCTCACCTATCTCTGCCTCTAGCTTTAACTCTTTCCTTTGTTTCATACCTTCCTCTTGCTCCAATGCTTGCATTTCCCCCAACTTCTTCAGTTTAACTATTAATTAACCTTTTCAGTAACCGACAATGTGTGCCTACTACCAAATGAACCACCAATAAACCTACTAGAACACTTGGACCCATCAGGCTTACCACAAACTACTGATGCACTGCCAGCCAAACACACCTTGTCCTCTTGGATTCCTAGGCCTGACAGTCCTGGAAGCCTGTTTGGATCAGACTCATTAACAACATCGCCTACCTCAGAGTCAACTCTACCATCCTGACTTGTAACAACTTCCTTTGTATGTTCCTCAATGCACTTTTCCTCGGCTCTCAGAGAATCATCAAGACGCTGAAAGAATTTGACCTTATTTCCTGATACCTTAGGTTGAGAGCCTTTAAAATCTCCGTAAGCTGCTGGACTGTAACCTGAAAAATTACAAATAATCAGTATTGATAGTAGGCTTAAAATTTATTTGCATAAGCATTTTATGCTGTACAGTTAATCTGGAAACAATAAAGAACAGAGAGAACCTTAACTAACCTAACAATTGCCAAATTCAAACCCTATGCTATATGCACCTCAATTTAAAATGCATATTTTCATTGTCAAAATATGGCAAATAACACTTTGTAAATTCTACACAACATAGACATTGACATTAACGTATTAAACTGACCATGCTATAGCTTCCCCACTGAAATACCTACATAGGATAAGTCATTAATCACCACAGTGTGCCTTCTGCACTCAACACCTGAAGCATGGATCCCACAATAGCCTACTCTTCTCACACAGCTTAATAAGGGAAACACTATCGTAAATCTTTGGATGTAACATTATATGTAATAGTTATTCATTTTTATGTACAGGCGATTCTACAGCTGATCTAGGAGAGTTTCTTTTGACATTATTTTACAATTCTGTGGTGAAAATATCATATGAAAACTAACCTAAAATCATATCTCTTCACACACCATAGCCTCGTTGCAAGATGAAAGCATAATATTTTATCTTATACTAACCTACACTTATTGTAGGTGACAGCATGTCAAGTCATGCTGATATTCGGTGTCAGTTAATCCTTCATGAAACATTCTATTATTTTTCTAACAAATATAACTAAACTGCTTCCAGGAATGCAAGAACATAAAATACTAGTAACAGATTTCTTAAAGCGAATAACAAATATGCCTCTTGAATGACAATATATTACAAAAATCATTAGTATGAAAGATGACTTACAGCCATGCAAAGGAACAAAGAACAAATTAAAATACTTTCTTCAATAATTTTTATGCCCAAAACTTTTGGGGCACCTGTAAGAATACAAACTTTACTGTGTCAAGTGTAGTTGCCTTATGACAGTTTAAAGGGAAATGAAGCCTTACCAGGTATACAAGATTTTCAGGGTAGGTTAAGCAATGTTACAAGATAGAAAATTTAGGTTCAAATTTTAAAAACTTGTCCACTTTAATGATAATTCATTCAGATTAAGAAAATTACCTTTGCCAGTTATTCACAAGGGTTGTAAGTCAGCAATACTGAATTAGGTATTAACCAAATTCTAGTGTGAGTTGGGCAACTGATTCCCCACCTTCATTAACCAAACTCTTATGTAAACAATTAACCTAGTCCTTCAAAACTTTGACAAATTTTTACTGTAAGGATGCCATCAATTTACCCTAAATTAAATGCATCCTAACCTAACCTGAGGACCGTTGCCTGCCCAACTTTGTTACCTGGCTTCCCTCCATGACTACTGCAAATGGAAAGTAAAACACATCCTGATGTCCACCAACAGACCTCCTCGGGCTGACATCCCTTAACACTTTCTGATGCTGTGATATTAAACCGGATAGGAAAAAAAGGGTAATTCTAAGTCGGCTGTCTGCGGCGAGGTAGCCTATAGCAGTTGATGTTTTCCTATGTTATTTTACTTGCTTTACAAGAATTTAAAGTCAAATTTTGTCAGCTGGCTGTAACTAAACTGTAATTGACCTTCAAAGGCTACACGACGGTACCAACAGGTCCTCTGCACCGACCTATACCGTTCAAAGTTAAATTACAGTTTAGCTACAGCTGGCTGGCAAAATATTACCTTAAACTCTTGTAAAACAAGTAAAACAACACAGAAAAATATCAACTGCCATAGTCTAGCTGGACTGGACACTATTTGAAGCTTTCGGTCGGCGCGAAGAAACGTAAATTGGTGGCAGAACGGCGCTTCGCGCCTTATCCACATTTCGAAATATTCTTGGCAAGCTTGTATGCTCTGGCAGGCAGTAATGTTGCGCTGCGCGCGCTAGCCACAGAGGTTACAGATAATGTAAAAAGAATATTACTTTAAATTATTGTAAAGCAAGTAAAATAACATAGGAAAATGTCAACTGCCACAGTCTAACTAACCGCGGAACACCGGATTAGAATACTACTCTCTAAGTTGGAGGCATCGGGGGATTGGCTCGCCTGTAAGACTGCACATGCGTGATAAGGCCTAGAATCAGCAGTAGTAGTAATGCATGAAAAGTGCCTCTGGAACGGCTTCCGCTGTCCATTTATTCGCCCTTTTTTTTACGCTTGTTTTTCATGTTCCAAATGACATATATAAGAGGAAATACAACAATAAGGTGCCCAAACCTTTTCCCAAGTTATTTACCCAACCCAAAACCCCGAATCCCCAACAGGTCCCCCCTTACTGTTACCTATTCTCAAAAGTGTTTTGCCCCACCCAAAACCGCGATTCCCAACGGGTCCCCTTTACTGTCGGCTACAGTTCTAAGATAATTTACAGCTTAATTACAGCCAAACGACAAAATATTACTTAAAAAAATTCTTGTTCAGCAGGTAAAGTTCTATAGAAAAATGTCAACTGCCACAGTCTAGCTCACTGTGGACAGTTGGCTTAGATCTACTGAAAAAAGTTCAACAATGAACTGTGCAAATGTGTTGTAACTGTACCAACCTCATTGTTGAAGTCTAGCCTAAATAGCCCAGCCTACCCAACATGCTGGCATACACTTGCAGCGTAGACAGGTACCATGATGCATCTAGTAAAACTTTGACTTTTGGAACTGATACACAACTTTACAATCAGTACATGAAACCACAACATACAGATGTTTCTCATTTTAGCCTGTCTATAGGCCTAGCCTATGACCCTACCTTAAAGCAAAGTCAAAGTTTGTTGACTTGACGAATCTTAATAGTAAAACTGATATGAAGCTCTGCAACCATTTCAAGACCTGACTGATAGCAAAACTAAACTACCTAGGTTTCCAGCACAAGGCAAAGTATTAAAAAATTCTTCCTAGCCTAGGCACAGGCAACTGGGAGCCCTATGACTTATGGTATGAGATGCCTTTATTGTTTCAAAACCTGAACAACCATTACAGTCACCATAAGACCCGTCCGGCAACACGGGCCATAAATTCTGCAGCCTAGATTGGGATGGAACTGTGTACAGCCATGAAATTACAAGGGCCTACCTTTTCAGACTTTAATAGCCTACTCGGTTTACGAATTAAAATACCATGGATAATTAAATGTAGCTCGTTTAGCTTTCCCTAATCTTACCGTAGGTAGTCCTACCGCTTCTGTAAATAAAAGAAAAACAAGAATTAACACATACCTCGTATATGATGACAAGAATAACTGGGTAAGCCAGTAATATCACAACTAGGGGTTGAGAGAGTGTTCTCGGTTCAGTAACTTCAGTATCAAGCTGGAATTCACCATCATGTCTTTCAAAGAAAACGGGTTAGGATATACTTCGATAAATATACCATTATTCTTTTACGTCACTACGTAGCTTTTGATTAAAACTGAATTGTTATTTGGCGTAAAACGATTACATTGTAACTTTATCATAATACTATCTACTGATTACATGATTAGATTAACTGTACAGTATATTTTCCTACTTGGCTATTAGTTGTAAACGCAAGTTATGGCGTTGAAATTTCGGCTAAATATAGCGAGAATTTGCCAATAGAAACTGTACCTCAAGTCATGCTAAGCGTTTCATGGCCAGCGTTTGCAGCACTGTAGCTAGGAGAAGCTATTGCATGAATGGGGTTGTTGTAATTGGTTGGTTTAACTTTTAAAGCAAAAAATGCACTAACTTGGAAAAAATAGGTACACTTCTGAAGCCATATTTTTTATATGTAAATGGGAAACTTCAGTACCAACCAGTATTTACTTCCAATTCACGTCCATAGGCATAGTAATTTTTTCTGGGCTATTCTTCATAAATTACTTGATAAAGCAAAGCGAATACTGTTAATAATGATACAGTCTTGTTAAGAATCATCACGATTCCCAAACATTTCAGCATTAAACAAAATTCTCAGCATTCATGATGGCTGCTAAACATGATTTTGTAGTTCGTAATTCAAAGTAGAGTAAAAATTTGAAATTGATTTCTCGTGAATGCATCAGAAAAAAGAAAACTCTTTGAGAAAGTGTTTATTTAAAACGATGCTTATTTCTTTTACTTATGATATAAAAAACAAATGCATTAATCGCAGAGATATATTTATTTACAGAATACTATCACTGAAATATTTGGCCTATGAAGAATATAAAACTTACTACTAAGCTCAAAGAACGGGTTTCATACTGCAATATGCATTAGCACAGACACAAAACATACTATTTATTACATGCTAAACAAAATCGACTTTCAGTCATTACCAACAAGGTCATCACATCTGAACTGTGTTTGTGTTGGGTGACAATGTCGATCCCCATAAATGTAGAGTCAAAAGGAAATGGTTGTACTGGTCTCGTAATATATTATATCAATGTTCAATAAGGAAGATGTGAGAAATGGGGAGAAATTAATGGATATATTAGAAATGCTGCCTCTCCCTGGCTGATGCTATTTTCAAATTATATGAAATTTTTTTTGCTATAAATTAGGTAAAGGGTGTGCTAGGAGAGCTCTCACATACTCTATTCACAGTGTAGAATGATATTCCCATCACCATTTCACCCCACAGAGGATTCCACCTAGAGTGTGTCTTGATATTATACACTGTATGCAGTTTTCTTTATGATCCTCTCCCAGGAGCAGTCCAACTTTTTTAATGTTGTCTTCTTGCAATTTCTAAGTTTTGCAAATATTACATATAAATAAAAAACCAAACCATTCTTTTCTACAGAAATTGTGAAAATGGATTTAGTGCTTTTTAAAGATCTACCTCAAATTCCCTCTCACTTAAAGACTAACTGTTCTATTACTGATCTTTTTTTTTTTGTGCTGGGTTCCCACTCTACCGAAGGAGCTCGGCAGGACCCATAAACCCAATTCGTCAAAAACATAATATGCAGGTGCATTCTGAGATTTTTTTTTTAATTATGCTGCATAATCCACATTAAATTATCAAATCCACAATGTCATAGCACTCAGAAAACAATTTTCAGCAACCACTGACATATCGAAAGACTTTTCATTTATCAACTCTGTAATTTGCAGTTTTCTTTATTACTGAAAGTCTGAATATTTACAAATACATGTTTTACGACATTAACACTTACATCCATGATCAGTATTTGCTGATACTTTCATTATTTCCACATCAAAAATTTTACAGTTTTTTAGTTCACCCGATGTACAGTGTCTTGTCTTATATGTCTCGAACAATTTATAGACTTTATTCCACTGGAGTTGCATTTGTTTGTTATGTGATTACCACCACAAATGCCACGGTCTATCCTCTCTTTTTTCGCAACCCTTCAGATGCCCATACCGCTGACAACTGAAGCAGGCCAGCACACTGCGAACTTGTTAAACTATGAGCAAATTTCTAGATAGGTGTTTAGACAGTTGACCAGAGTGGTTTCCTACTTTAATAGGGTCAGGGATTAAGATTGGAAAATGATCCCCTTTGACAATATGAAAAATGATTATTGAGGCTGTGTGGTGAAGATTTCATTCAGCAACGACAAACTAAAATCAGGCTACTGTGTAAGCATTTTCAAAGAAATACCAAACCATTATTTATTATATAACTATTTTCACAACGATTCTCGTAAATCCTTCTATATGACCTGAAATCATGATTATGGTTGAGACACTTCCAGAAATGATTATCTCCATACATAGAGTATTTCAGTCTAAAATTATAAGAATATTTGAAATTTTCTGCTTGTCATAATGAAACATTTTCTAAAATAAGCTCCCCAAAAATATCACCGAGTTGTCCACATATACTTACATGAAATAATATAAACCTAAAGCAATCACAACGTGTAGTCTATATCGCCTAAAGGATATATTAATGTACAGAAAACAAAATTAAGAAATAACTGCTCACTTTCCATTTATTAAGTTTGTTCTTGGTTTCTGAATACTTATACTTCGACTGTATATCATCACGTATTAAAAAGAACAAAAATGTCGGTTTATGAAAAAAAAAACTGTTGACCTTTGCACAGTATATGTTTTGCGCTCATCTACCAGAAATTATTCCTTTATTTCTATTTCTGAAGAATCAAATTCTTTTTTTTTTTTATGTCTGCACTCCTTTCTAGGGAAACTAAATATTTTGCTGCTCTTTTTATATGTTCCGCATAAATGTTTGTTCATTTCGAGTACTAATATAATAATAATAATAATAATAATAATAATAATAATAATAATAATAATAATAATAATAATAATAATAATAATAATAATAACAAAGAGGACACAACGCTAGTTGGATTCAACATTTCACTTACACAATGTTCATACGGTATTATCAGTGGCATTCCTGAGGGGGGCGCTGTTTGAAATCGCCCCCCGGTCCCCCAAAGTGCGGGGGAGGCGCCAGATTTGCGAAATTTAACCATTGCTGCTATGACAGGACAGGCTAAATTTCTGAAATTTGCATTTACAAGTGCCTTTAAAATGATCCTACAATTGCTCATACTCTAAATATTTTCCCCCCGAACCCCCAGCTGATTTGGCTCGCTTCGCTTGCCTCCCACCCCATAAGAGGCGCCCCAAATGGGACGGTACCCCCCCCGGCCCCAAAATGTATATGAACGCCCCTGGTATCACTCGCTATAATCACCTGGTAATAGTTACCA